>PVIR01011283.1:0-47586 GCA_004026965.1 Petromus typicus
GGGAGGTGGGAGTGCGCTCACCTCAGCCTGGTGTGGGGGCAGGTTCTCTCCAGCCAGCAGGTAGCCCTCTACAAGGTGCACACAGTAGTCCACGGAGGAGCCGACCAGGATGGACAGGGAGATGGCTTCCACAGCGCCCATCTCCCAGCCGCTCCAGTACATGATGGTCACCACCAGGCAGACGATGCCTGCAGGGGAGCGGGGTGGTGGCTGGGACTGGACCTCCCACATGGCCCTGGAGTGCCCCTGGGGACTGGGGATAACTACAGCTAAGCCTCCTCCACTGAGGGACACAGGAAGGGCAAGGGCCCGGGCCAGAGGAAGGGAGTCATTTGCAGTACTGAGGTGAACGCTATTCTAGAGGGACTCCTGCCCCCCCATACATGTTCCAAAGCCTCTGTCACTGATGGCACCCAGAAGGTCTCTGGCTAACCCTGCCTGTCCTGTCCCCCAGCCCAGCTCACCACCCCCTCACCCACCTACCCAGGATGCTCAGGAGCACGGGCAGCAGGAGCAGGATGTGGGTGGTGAACACGGCCACCGCGGCCACACAGATGAGCAAGGAGAGGACCAGGCCGTACAGGGCGCTCTGCACCCCTGGGAGGGAGAAGGGGCTTAGGGACAGTGGTATGGAGAGCCCGTGACCCCGGCCCCTGGCTGAGAGGCTATAGGGCTCGCTGGCAGGTGGTCACAGCCACTTGGGCTCCTGTCGCCCATGAGAGGGGCTTGTCTGAAGTGCAACAGCTAACACAGAGCTAGCACCTAGAAAAAGCATGTAGTCATGGCTACCCACAGGCACAACTGTTTCTTTTCAAGCAGCCAAGTTTAAGACCAGGTAATAGAGCCTGAAGTTTCAGGCAGGAATGGTCCAGGCCTCCCCAGGGCTCCTGCTTGGCCGCCCCTGCCAGGCCGTCCCCGCACCCGTGCTCACCTATGATCTCCATGAAGATCTGCTTCCAGTGCTCGCATGTCTGGAAGCCACGGCGCAGGGCTGAGCCCTCTGGGAAGGCCTGCAGCTGCTGCCGGAGGAAGCTCTCCCAGCGCAGGTAATCTGAGTAGGTCTGGAAGGAGGACTTGCCCTTGTATGTGGTCTGCAGGGACAGGGCTGGTGAGATGGCAGGGCTGTGGCCTGCTTGCCCTCCCCATGCTGTGGCCCCTGTGGAGCCTGTAGATTGTGGGGGTGAGCAATGATCCAGCCCCAGTGAGCTGCTCTGGCCTCTGGACACAGCATATAAGTCTCACTTGGGCTCCTGGTCTTTCCCAACTGAGCCACTTCAGCTCCCAGAAGCCCCTGTACTCCCCATCTGCACAGCAGTATAAAGCTCTGCCCTTGCTAAACATAAGCCAGCTGCCATTGTGCGAGTGCATGCATGCGTGCGTGTGTGTGTGCATGCGTGCATGTATGTGTGTGTGTGCGTGAGCAGTGCCTGGGTCAGCATGGAGGTGGATGCCCTGTCCTGCATGCCCTGAGTGGAGAGGCTTCCTTTCTCAAACTGTCCAGAGTTGCAGCCTGAAAAAGGAAG
This sequence comes from Petromus typicus, assembly GCA_004026965.1. Lineage (NCBI taxonomy): Eukaryota > Metazoa > Chordata > Mammalia > Rodentia > Petromuridae > Petromus > Petromus typicus. Next base: position 1,524 of record PVIR01011283.1, read on the forward strand.
TAAGTCCTGCCTGAGCGATTTGGAGTGAGCCAGCCTCAGGGACTTGAAGCTGATGAAAAGGACAAATGTGCAACGTTCCACTCACATGAAATGCGTACAGTGCACAGAGAGAGTGGGGTGGGTGCCGGGGCTGAGAGGAGGGACGGGGTTGGTGTGTGTTTGGCGGGACGGTTTCAGCTGGGAAGATGAGATGCGTGGCCGGTGGTCATGGTCATGGAGGGAGAGTTCCTTATGCCGCTGAACTGAGCTAAAAACTGGCTGTGCCAGTAGGTTCTACAGCCCACGTTTTACCACAGCAAATGAACAAAGAACCACCCAGAACAGCCTCTCTGGGGCTCTGTTCTAACCTCTGTGTTAGCCGGGGCACTGAAGAGGGGCCGAGGGTCTCCGGGTCCTTCCTGCTTGTGACTGGAGGTTTCCCACAGTCAGAAACAGAGAAGGGCTGCAGAAGAGACACTGCCTGCCTCTCGTGTCTGACCATTATTTTTCTTCCCCCCACAGCTTTCCCTGTTAGTTCCTGTGGCCGTGGGGAGTGGGCTTCCCCCTCTGCATGTGAGGGACCTGGGGCCCAGGGGAAGAACACTGAGTACCTCAGGCTCAGGAGAGGACTGGCCTGCGGTCTCTGCACGGAGGCAGCAGGGACAGCCTTGCCGAGCCTCAAAGAGCAAAGCGCCAGGCCCACATTGGAGGTACATGTGTGTGTGTGTGTACATGCATGTATGTGCACGCACCTCCATGGGCAGAGCCCCAGTGTCCAGGAACAAGAGAAGAGGTGGGGAGACGCGCAGGTGGCTGTTCTAATGTCAGCCTCTCCTCCCCTGGCACTCTGGTGAGGCCCGTCATGTCTGTAGCCTTGACATTGACCTCACGGCCCCAGGGTCCAAGCAGCTTGCAGCTGGACATAAACCCGCTCAGCGTGGGCACAGCAGCAGCCTGGGGCAGGAAGCATGGAGCTCCATAGTCAGGGATGATCTGATACTTGATGCTGACACTTGGGCTCTCTCAGATCTGAGGTGATACTGGCTCAAGACAAGCACTGTGTGTGTGTGTGTGTGTGTGTGTGTGTGTGTGTGTGTGTGCGTGTGTGTGTGGTGCCCAGCAGGGCGCTCGGGCTCACCGACTCGAAGGCCATGGAAATCCACTGCACGCGCCCCTCCTTGACGCCCACTGCCCCGTGGGACAGCTGCCCTGGCAGCAGGTTGGGCTCAGGAAGCTCCTTGCACTCAGGGTGCAGCATCCGCAGGAAGGTGGAGATGCTGTAGCCTTTGGAGGTTGGGGAGAGGTGTTGGTGAGGGGGAGGTGGGGCAGCCTGTCTCCCCATTGCAACTGCCACCCAGGTGTGCAAGATACCTGTAACTACTGGCAAAACTGCCGTTGGGTGGACAGTGACATTTGGGACCCTCCCGGGGACAGCCCAGGTGTGACTTCAGCCAGGGTATGTGTGAGGTCCTCAGCCTCAGCCTCAACTCTGAAGCCCTCCCTGCAGGCTGGCTCCCATGCCTGGCCTTGAGACCTCCCTCTGCATACCTGAGGGGAGGCACTGAGCCCCGCCCGGCTTCACCAGCTCCGAGTTGTCCGCGATGGCCTTACAGAGGCGGCACAGGTGCCCGATTTCTTTGAAGAGGTCAAAGCTGCTATCGTAGATGACACTGCCCTTTCCCAAGGAGACACAGATAGCCCAGGCCCTCAGTGAGATGGGGCTCATCCTAGGCTCCACCTCCACCACCCAGCCCTGGGTCTGGCAGCTTCCTGATAGCACTGCCAACATCACGCTGCAGCATTGTCACCTCCTGTCCCTGCCAGTCTTGCTCTGCCCCATCCCCCAGCACCTCTTCTCATTACTGCTCTTGGGCACCTACAGCCTTCCTGGCTAGCAGCATCTGTCCCTCACCCCCTGACCTGGGGCCTGCTCCAAGAGTGGACAGAGTCCAGCTGGACTGAATAGATGACCTCCTCACCCTACCCTGCCCCTGACCTCAGCTGCAGTGGCCATCCTGTGCCTCCCAGCTAGACTGTGACTGCTATGTCCTCCACGCCCTCCTACCACAAAGCCTCAGCATGGCTTCGCTCACGCTTTCCAGAGCTGTACCCAGCTCCATACTGGAGCAGGCGTGGAGGGCCAAGGACATCGTGAGTGGGAAGTGCCACTGAGGCTAGGAGGTGGGGCTGGGCAAGGCTGCCCACTCTGCAGGCACTCTGACCTGGCCCGCAGGCCCCAGATATACCCTGATTCCCAGGTCCCTCCACGTCAGCCCTGCTCAGCTGTCCAGAGCAGTGGGGCTCCCAGCATCCTGTCTGGGCTGAAGGAGTCAGTAGGCTGGGCTGGTGGCCCACATACCGGGTCTCCGATGACATGGTTGTCCACCGGTCGGGTGCGGTTGATGCCAATAATGCCGAAGACCACGAAGACCATGGCCCCGGTGTCCACCAGTGGCCGCACCGCTGGCTTTCCGCAGCCCGTGTTCACACAGGGGTTGAAGCCAAAAGTGGCGGAGAGGCGGGCCTTGGGCACTGCAGAGGGAGTGGGGCTGTAAGGAAGCCAGGTCCGGGTCCCAGGTCCCCAGACCTCCAACCTCTGGGAGCAGCCCATAGGTACCTTTCTCACTGGGTACGTAGAAGGAGCCTTTAGTAGGCCCATCTGGGCTGGAGCTGAGCAGACAGCCGGGGGGCGCTGTGCACACGCGCCCATGGAAGGGGGGTTTGTGGGACTGGGCAAAGTACAGCTTCCTGTGAAGGCAAAGGAGGCCAGGGCTGAGGCTGTGAGCACAGCCAAGGTCTCCAGACCAGTCTAGTCCCATTCCCCAAGAGGGGAGAGGGAAGCAGAGCACTCACGTTGTCCTCCAAGGGCACAAGGGTGCAGGCCCCAGCCCCACCTCCATTAGGAGCTATCTGAGGCAGGGGCTCCGTGGTGAGCATCAGACCTGAGCTCTTTTTAGAATGCTTCATTCTCACCCAGGTGGCCCAGCCCCTGGCCACTGCGCATGTGCAGAGCCAGCCCAGCCCTGGGCTCTGGACATGATAAGCACAGGGCTGGAAGGGATGCAATGCAAGCTGCCTCAGCCACCCTGACTGAGAGCTGCACTTCTGTCCCACCTGTTCAGCCCTGTGTGGGACTCTGATGGCCTGAGCTAGGCCCATCAGAAACCATGGTCCCCATGTGCCTCCACGTGGAGTAGGCTTTCTCCTGGCACATGTGGTGCTCTGTGCTCACACTGCTGCCGAACTGTTAGTTGCCTGTCTCCTGTGGGCAGCCCAAGGACAGCAGCTGCAAATGTCAGGCTCATCCCAGCTTCCCAGCCCCACACACAACTAGTAAAAAGACCCCTGGATCTGCAAACTCAGGGCCTTGTTCAATGCCTGGGGAATGGAACCTGAGATGGGGCCCCCCAGGGCCCTGGAGACCCCAGAGGCAGAGAACACAGCATCAGGGCCTTTGGCTACTGGCACAGGTCCCAGGGAGGTAGATGTCACTTCCTTTGCGGTGTAGTGTGGGTCAGGCTAGAAGGAAGTGGGAGAATCCATTTCCCTGTTTGCCAACTATTCACTGAGCACCTGTTGCGTGCCAGTCCCTGTGCCAGGTGCTGGGGACACAGCGGGGGCAAATCTGCCATGTCCCTGCAGGATGGGGACTGCTCCTGCAGACGGACAGATCACAGAAAGAACAGCGGATGACTCATGGGGAGACTGGGCTGGCAAGGTGGTGGGGGAGGTCCGCCCAGGGACAGCCTCTCCCAGGAGGGGACACCTGACTCCCAAGGTCAACAACTGTGGGCAGAGGGGACAGGAAAAGGCCCTGGGTTGAAACCGACTATAGAGCAATGACATAGCCACTGTGAGCCCTGTGAAGCCACTGGGGATAGCGGCGGAGTGAGCCACAGATGACCGGCCTGCTGTCTTTGCCACCGTCCCAGCTCCAGCCGAGGGCACGGAGACATCTAAACAGGGATGTGGAAATGGACAGCAGTGAAGTGCCTAGTGTTATTTCTCATGTGAGATAGAGAAACAGAGAGAGAGAAAGAGAGAGAGAGACAGAGAGAGAATGACAGAGAGAGACAGAGAAATAGACAGAGACAGAGAGACACACAGAAACCCAGAGACAGAAAGACAGAGAGACAGAGACAGACTGACAGAGACAGAGAGACAAAGAGACAGAGACAGACAGAGAGACAAAGAGACAGAGACACAGAGACACAGAGACAGACAAAGAGACAGAGACAGAGATAGACAAACAGACAGAGATAGAGAGACAGAGAGAGAGAGAGAGGGAAAGAGAGAGAGAGAGCTCATCTGCATCTGTGAAGCTGTTACCGGGTGTGCTGCTGCTCCTTGGCGGCCACGTAAAAGCTGAAGTCAAACTTCCAGCCCCGCTTGGCATCACAGGCCAAGGTCGTCACCATCCACTTGAGGGAGGGGCTCGCGGCCTGGAGCAGCCCTACTGTAGACATACAAGCGGTCAGCTTCTTGGTGAAGTCACCAAAAGGCGCTCTATACACCTAAGCAGTGGATCGACAGAGACAAGACATGTGACTCGGGGAGGCTGCCTCAGCCTGCTGGTCTCAGGCCCGTCCCCTCCCTCCTGGCATGGCCCACTCTGCCCCGGCTCTGCGTGGGGACTGCTCTGTGGGCAGAGGCTCAGGAAGCCTGGGTTTGAACCTGAAAACTGGAAAAATCCTTTCCTCCCTCTGAGCCTCATTTCCTCCATCACCACGTATTTATGGGTATCAACTCTGTGCCAGGGCAGGTGCCAGGCTCCAAGGGCAGGTGGTGGGTGGGATGGGCAGGTGCCCATCATCACAAAGCTGGCGTTGAGGATGAGCAGAGACCCTACCTGATTCTGGCTAGGGCTAGGTTTGGACAATGAGGACGGTTGGAGGATCGATGGCAGGGAAGAGGAGGGCACTGAGAAGGGAGGCTGGGTGTGACAGGGCAGTAGGAGAGGTGATATCCATGCCACTACTGGGGGGACTCAGGGGACAGCTGCACTTGGAGCTGTGGGAGACTCGGGCGGAGGTCAGAACGGCGGAAGTCAGGACCGCGAAGGCCAGCTGGGAACAGCAAGGAAACAGACCTTGAACCAGTGGGGACAGGTGTGGCAGTCCCCTGGGGGCGTGACATGTTCGCAGGGCCCCTGTGAAGGGAAGAAGGAGCCTGGACTGGCCCCAGAGACTCCTGAGGGTACTGCAGCTGCTGCTGAGACACGAGGACGAGCTAACGGCTACCACCCACTGGGCATGCTGTATCCTGTGTGCACAGCATGGGCCTCGCTCATACCTCCACCAAGGCCGGCGGCTGCTGTTTATATCCCCATTTCCCAGATATGGAAACTGAGGCTCAGGGAAATGAGGTGATCTGCCCAGAGACACAGCAGTCATGCGTGGCAGAGCCAGGACTCCAACCCCGGCCAGGCTGATGGATGGGAGTCCTCGACCACTAGGAGCCTCGTCCTCAAGGACAGGGGTCCTCAAGCCCAGCCACAGATTGGTAAGGGTCCCAGCAGAGTGAGCGGCTGGCACTACCACCCAAGATCTGCCTCCTTTAGGATCAGTGGGGCATTGGACGCTCACCGGAGCACAGACCCTGCTGTGTACTGCGCGTGTGAGGGTAGTGGTCGCGCCTTCCCTGTGAGGGTCTAATGTGATCGTCACAGAAATAAAGTGCATAACAAATGCAACGTGCTCAAGCCACCAGAGAGCATCCTGCCACTGCCTCTCCGTGGAAAACTGCCTTCTCCTAAGCCAGTCCTTGGTGCCAAAGACATTGAGCACCACTGCTCCCCCCTAATGTAGACCGTGCCCACCGTGTGGCACCAAGGTCCCTTCCCCTGTGATGGCTGTGGCTCACTGCATGGCAGCCCAGGCTCACCTGGAAGGAGGGCACCTCTCCGTCCTCCGGGGACACAGCCTGCCACGGGGCGGGCACGCTGGCATTGAGGGACAGCCTGTAGACAGCAGGGTGGCCTTTATTCTTCACCTTGGAGATGTACACAGAGTCTGGGACAAAGAGGATGGAGAGGAGCAGACAGTCACCTGGACGGCCCGTGGGCTGGCCTCCGAGTGAGCGCTGTGCCTCTGCCCAGCCTGGGTCAGTGGTGACAGAGGCAGCGGTGGTGTGGGTAATGGGCACAGGTGGGGACCACAGTGAGCACCCTGGGGCTGGTGCTGGTAATGACCATGATCCCGGGGGGCCATAGGGCCTCTGACCCCTGGCGCTGTTTAACCCTGAGGCATCTCTCTGTCCTCACCATGCCCCCAGGACTCAGCCAGCCTGCAGGGCTCAGGGTGCCCCCGGACACTTGGGATGGCTTTGGTGACGGGGTAAGTTCCTGGGTGCTGTGGGCCAGGCTGAGCCATGGTGGGAAGCCCAGGGATCAGGCATAGGGGAGCTGCTGGGATGGTAAGTAGGCCCTGATCCCCCACACACCCCGCCTGCCGCGGTCCAGCGACACAGGCACTCGAGTCTGCAGCAGAATCAAGATGGACTTCATGCCTTTCTTGTCCCCAGGTCCCTGCACCCTACACTCACCCTGCGGGGCAGCCTCAGGCCGGCTGGCCCAGGAAACCCCGGAGCCTCGCTTCTTTTTCTCCAGTGATGTCCGGATGTTGCTCTGCAGGCTGTGAGGCTTCTCCTGGAACAGACCTGTCCCCCACCCTGTCATGGACAGCAGGCTTTCCTGGCCAGGCCCGAGCGCCAAGGGTGGAGGCTGGGACTGGAGAAGTTGGTGTCAGGGGACTGAAAGGGTCTCGGCTGAACTGACAGAGATACAGAAGTGTGGATTTTGTCCTCTGGGCCAGGTCTACACCAAGGGAGACCTGGGGGCGTGCACCCCACCTGTCCCCTCTGCCTCCCTCTCCCTGTCAGGCGAGAATGAGGCTGCACCTCCCACCCAGGGTGCAAGGAACAGAACAGGAAGTCATCCTCCTGCACTTGGGCCTGAGTCAGCTGCAGGAGAAACGCTCATCCCCAGCCCTCAATGGCAGAGGGGGAGCATCAGGCGCAGAGGCAGTGGAGCTCATTGCTGTCCAGCCTCTTGCAGCAACAGGTGAGGCTGGTGAGTAGGCACGGGGCCTAGGCTGCCCTGTGGAAGCTAAAGCCCTTCTGGTGTCCATCTCGAGGGCTCACTGGGGCCCGGGCCTCTGCCAGGTGCCATCCAGGAGCTCAGTCCCCTGAGACCTAGGAGCCAGGCAGAGGGTAGGCAGGTGGCCAAGGAGGCAGCAAGGAGAGCGTGGTTCTGTGTCCAGGCTGGCAAGGGCCTGCCTCCCTCCAATTCCGAGGGGCCCTGGGCCCCTCTCTGGGCTGTGCTTGTCTGTGACACACTGGGCTCATGCATGGCAGAGGGGAGGCCAGCCTCTGGAATGGTGCACGATGCTGTGACACCGGGCTCTGCTCTGCAAGGCAACAGTTGGTCCAGACTGCTCAGAGGCCAGGACCCTCCATACTACCTCCCATCCCATCCTGACACCCGCATGCCTCACACCATGGAAAGCAGATCGTTCTGAAAACCTCCTGACCTCACCATACTCGCCTCACTGGCCCTGGCCCACTATGTCTCCTGTGCTTGGCCTGCTGGCCAGTGTTCACCCTGCTTCTCCAGGCCCCCTCCACACAAGCCCGGGGGCTCCACTCACAGCCTTTCTCTGCTTGACCCCCTGTGATCTCAGGAACAACTAGAATGAAGTCCAGGCCCCCCACTTCAGCCCACCTGGCCGGCCTTGGCTATGGCCATGCCTGCTCAGATGTGGTCTTCCTCCTCCTCAGGGCACACTCTGCCCTCTGCCCAGGCCCTCCCTCCCCCCACTTGGCCAACTCCCCCCATAACTCCCCGTTCTTCAGCCTAGGAGCAGACACCGCCTCCTCCAGGAACCCTGTGAGGTAGTACCCCACCCTGCCGCCCTCCACCACGGCCCACACCTATCACAACAGCCTGGCGTTAGTGCTGGAAGCTGGTCTCCTGCCCGTTTCCCCTGAGCCGGTGTACAGCAGGAGCCTGGGTCATTTGTTTCATGGACTGTGGGGACACAGCAGCCCGAGGTCACTCAGCGATCGGGAGCCCTGACTGCCAGGCCCTCACCTGAGCAGGTGATGCAGGAGATGCCCTCGGCACTCAAGTTGTACTTGAGGTCCAGCAGCACCTGGATGTTAGTATCGGGCCGGAAGAGCAGTGGTGCCCGGCTGGCGGGGCGGAGCCGGCTGGCGAAGACCAGGGACAGGACGAGGGTGGACACGAAGAGCCCTGTGGGGAAGGACGCTGTGCTGGGGACCAGGGGCGATCCACAGTGGCCAGCCTGCTCAGCCCAGGAAAAGGGTGCCAAGGGAGTGTGTTCCTGGTAGGCAGTGCTTGCGAGGGACAGGCGGCTGTTACATGGGGGTTACCTGGGTCTGACCATAAGCTACAGGCTGACTGCCATGGCTTGGATCCTAAGTAGCTGCCGAAAGCACCTGCGTTAAAAGGGCTGGTCCCTTGCTGAGGGAACTACCGGACGATGGATGACGGGGTCCGTAGGGGCTGAACTTGTGCTCAGCCCCTCCTCCTCTTCCTGGACTGGGATGGGTCAGCTTCTCCAGAACATAGCAGGTCATGAAGAGCCAGGACGTCCCCTGACCACACCCAATGCTAACACACTACTGGGGACGACACTGCCACAGTCTGCTTGGGCTAAGACCTCCACAGATGTGTCTACTGTACTACCCAGGCATTCTGTGTGCTAAGTGAACTCGCCCTCCAGCTACACCACAGCTCTGCCCGGTGTTCCTGTCCTCTGCTACACAACAGCAAATCTGGCTTCCTCGCGGTCAGACACAGCCCTGACAGTGTGAGATCCAAATCTGCCGATCTGGTCTCTGGGGCCCAGCTCTAGCACTAGGCTGTGCTGCCCGGGCCAACTCAGTCTGCAGGCAGAAGGTGAGGCATTTCTGATCTTGCTGTCTATGCCCTGGGGTGGAGCTGTAAAGAGGGGGTGGGGCTTCCGGAGGGGGCGAGGTGGGGCATCCACTCACCTACGATGACCCAGCGGCTCTTGACTGCTGACCACAGGACCCAGTGGTGTAGCAACTCTTGCAGCTGCCCGAGGAGCTGGCCCTGGCTATCTGTGTTGGGGGCCGGCTGAAGGCCTGCGGGGTGCATAGACATCAGGGACACGTCTCCCAGCTCCAGTGACACTGCAGGAACAAGACAGCAACTGCTCAGAGGTTGTGAGGAAGCCAGCCTGGTCCGGGCCCTCTCTAGGGAGGACCTTTGGCAGGGTGGGAGTGCCCCTAGGATGCCCACTGTCACCCTGTGGCAGTGCGGGGCCAGTGTAGGCCCTCGCCAGCTCTCACCTGGCTCCTCGTCCACATTCAGCAGGGGGATGTCGTCGTCCAGGTAGGGTATAGGGCCCTGTGCAGGGCTGTCTCCAGCCCGCTCAGGTGCGCCAAATACATCCCCAGGGAAGTGCAAGGAACTCTTGCGGCCACATTTCTGGTGGCAGCTACAGACAGAAGAAGGGACAAGAGTGAGGCTCAGGCTCAGGGACACAGGGAACTGAGGAGTTGCTTGTGGGTCAAGGACAAGAAAAACAGCCTCTGAATGAAGCTCCCTCTACAGAAAAGGAGAGTGAGGTGTAGAGAGGCTGAAAATGGCCTCCGGCCTCCATAGGTTCCAGGCCTCCCAGGAGGGCGCACCCAGGCAGGGGCTCTGGAGAGCATGAAAAGTGCCCTTCTCCCAAGACACTCAGCCTTCATGTCACAGACTTACAGAAACAGCTGCTCTGAATGGAGCAGGCCAGGGTAGCCTCATGGGGGCCCAACACACACAGTGGCCCTGAAGAGTGTGCTGCAGGCCCAAGTCTGAGGTCCTCATCTCCCTCCAGCCCATCTGGAGGTCAGGTGGATGTTGATGTGGACCCCCACGCCCTGAACAGGGGCTCTGTATGCTCTGTGGCATAGCTCGAGCCCCTCCCTCACCCCTCCAAGCCCCAGGCAGGTGCTCAAGCCTGCCTTCCAGGCCAGCTCTGGAGCCCTCCCGCAGCAACTCTGGGCCCATGCACCTCTGCACACACCCCGCTGTATCTGAGGCTGCCCAGGGAAAAGGGTGTCTCCTCTCTACCCTGATGAAACCAAGCGTGCTGGGCGTTCCTGGGTCAAATCCGGCTGTTACCTACTAACTGGGCAACCTTGAGTAAGCTGCCCACTTCTCTGAGGGGGAGAGCCAGCTCACCTGGCCCGGCAGGAGCCTTCCAGGGGCGCCAGGTAAAGGCTCCAGAGGCCCAAGGCAGCAGGCATGGTGAACAGCACGGCCAGCCAGCAGCAGGACACGATGAGTGACATGAAGAGGCCGAAGTCGTGCACGGCGGGGATCTGGAGGGGTGGGGAGAGGCTGGTCAGGCCAGAAGCCCCTCTTTTAGGGGGTGCTCAGGACTCCAGGCTGCTCGAGGCCAGGCTGCCAGGTGCCAGCAAGGGCCCAGGGCACCACCAGAAGCTGCAGGCACTGTAGGGAAAGGTGCACCCTCTCTATGCTACTGCCTGTAGCTTCTGGACCACAACAGGGTGCTCACAGGTGTCATTTGAAGTGAATGAGGGCAGGGAAAATGTGTACTGCTTCACCAGGCCAATCACAGACTGTGTTGGTGGGGGAAGGGAGAAGATGGCACCATGTGACAGAAGGAGGGGGACCTGGGGCCGCACAGGCCTGCCTGGGGATGTGCCAGTGGGGAGAAAAGTGGAACTAATGGGCAAACAAGCTTGTATTTGTTGTAAAACAACTTCGCTATCACCTTCTCATTTCACCCTCAGAATAATTCACATGTGAGGAAAGTGAGACCAGAGGGGTTTAGTGACCTGCCCAAAGTCACACAGCAGGACCAGAAACAGTTTCTGCTTTCTGGATATAGTTCTCTAGGATGCGGAGAGGGTGCTTTGAAACACCTCGAAGCACCCAGTGGTTTCTAGGTGGGCACTGGGTGGGCTGCTGTGCTCAGGTCAGAGTCCTCAGAGACATGGGCCAGGCTACTCTGTTTCAGGCTCTTTCAGTACCATGGACCCAGCCCAAACTCAGCCCTTTTTCCAAGCTGCTCCCTGGGCTGGAAGATGTTGGGGCAGCGAGAGGACACTGGTGTGAGGGGTGACAACACGAGGTCCGGAGACACAGCCAGACTCCCACCTACCAGCCACATGACCTCCGGGAAGTCACTTTGCCTCTCTCAGATGTATAATAAAGGTCTGGAGAGTAAAGATTAAATGCGAAAATTTGGAAACTATCAAGTGCCAGTGGTAGAGGGAGAGTTATCTAATGTCACGAGTGGTGAGGATCGTTTCATTACCGTTTCCTACTTGTTAGGCTTTGGCGAAGGTGATGCTAACAAAACGGACTCTGAGGTGGCCCTGGCAGCAAAGCTGCTGGCCACAGCTGGTGGGCGGGAGGGGCGGACCAGGGTGGCAGGGAGCAGCCTGGGCAGGGCGGGGGTGGTTCCCACCTGGGAGAAGACGTTGGCAGCGTAGGCGGCGGCCGTGGTCAGGGAGGTGAAGAAGGTGGCCTTGCCTGCCGTCTGGATGGTGTGCACCATGCGCAGCTGAGGGTCCTCCAGGTGCGCTGCCTGGCGGTAGGTGTTGATGAACACGAAGACGTCGTCCACACCTGCAGGAGGTCCGGCGGTCAGGTGCCAGGAGAGCCAGATGCTCGGCTCACCGCGGGGACAGACCTGCTAACCTGGCAGTACGCCTTCCTGGATCTCAGCCTTCTGCCCAGTTTCCTGGGCCTTCCCGTCACCCTACCCCCTTTCGGCTTTTTCGCCCACCACGTGTGAAGCATCCACCCACCACTCATGTTCTGACCCCAGCGCTGTGCACAGGCTTCACTCTTCACTGTCCCGGCGCTCTGACACCCGGAGCTGACTCACCGATGCCCACTATCACGAAGGCAGCCACTCCGTTGAGGATGCCCAAGTACTGGATGCCAAAGACCACGTGGTACAGGAAGAGTGCCACCAGGCAGCTGAGGCCGATGCTGGCAATTCCGAAGAAGGACAGGAACACTGGACAAAGCAGAGGTACAAGGCCTGGAGTGGGGCAGACTTGTGCAGAACACAGACTCCTGCAGTGCCCTCAAGCTGCCTGGGCACTCTCTGGCACAACCGCGGGGCCAGTCTCAGCTTTTCATGTCCAAAGAAGGGTGCAGGCAGGAAGTCTGAGCAGCATGTGGAGCTATTTCTGAGTAGGAGAGTGTTCCTGGAGCCTCTTCTCTGAGAACTGACATTTCTACGAGCAGAGAGCTATGACCTTATGTCGTGTTTGTCACCTAGGTGGCCAACGCTCTGTAGGTAGAAAGTGTACTAGGTTCCCTGCTGGACCCTGGTGCCTTACAGCCCTGGCCACATGGATGGTGTCCAATTAATGTTTGCTGCATGGATGACTGCATGGCTTTTCCATTTTAAAGGCATTACCATCTCGTGTTCACTTGGGCAACAGAGTGTGCCAAGCACATGCAGAAATCAGCAAGAAGCTGATAGCATAACATGGAGGGAGAGGCAGAAAGTAAACTGGAGGCCAAGGGCAGCGGACTTGGAATATAAATAAGCTGCAGACTAATCTGCAACAGAGTCCAGCTCACCAATACAGGTTAACCATGGGAAAAAAGGACCAAAGACAGAAGGTTCTGGGGCTGTGGCTCTCACGAATCACCCAATCTGCCCCTGGACCACCATCTGTCTGCCTAGAGTTGCAAAGTGATGGTTGAACAACCCCTGCTGCCCTGGACTCCGTCAAGCTGCACTGAAGATTATCCTTTTTTGTTTGTTTGGGGTTTTTTGTTTTTCTTTATTTTGAGACAGGGTCTCATTCTGTAGTTCAAGCTGATTCTGAACTCACTGTGTAGCCCAGGCTAGCCTCAAACTCTCAGCAGCCCTCCTGCTTCTGCCTCCTGAGTGCTGGGATTACAAGCGTGGGCCACCACAGCCGGCTTTCTTGGCATTCTTGACAATGCAGGCTTTGGCCGGACTGGCAGGAGAAAAGGGGGCTGGCTCCTCATAGGCCTCAGGGGGCTCTACCTGAGCAGGAGGTGAGGATGTAGACGAGGGCGGCGATGCAGCTGCTGCTGATGAAGGCCAAGAGCATGTCGTTGTTGAAGGTCCTACGAACCTCGTAATCAAAGAGGTCTGTCCCACCATAGAGGACCTGGACTTTGCTGGTGAAGGGAGAACAAAGAGATAGGAGAGGTGGGAGAGGGATCAAAGTACAATGCATAGTGTAACTAAATTGCTCAAAATTGAGGACTCAGAGGAAAATTTTAAAAGCAATCTAAGGAAAAGATACATATTACACATAGAGGAACAAAGAGAAAGAGAATAGCAGATTTCTCACTGGAAGCAATGCAAGTTAGAAAACACTGATGCAGTATTTTAGATACTAGAAAACAGTGCCGAGTTCTATATCCAAACAACATATATATTTTTCTTCTTATTTTTGTTTTTTTGAGACAAGGTCTTGCTTTGTAGGTCAGGTTGGTCCCGAACTCACTATGTAGCCCAGGCTGGCTTCAAACTTGCAGCAATCCTCCTGCCTCTGCCTCCCAAGTGCTAGGATTATAGGCATGAGCCACTGCACCTGGCAAAATGTAGAGTCTGGCACAGTTGTATGCACCTGTTGTGCCAGTTACTTTCTTTTTTGGGGGAGGACATCTGGGATCGAACTCAGAATCTGTGCTTTTGAGGAAGGTACAGTGACACTGAGCTAAATCCTTGTCCCCATCAACTGACATATATTTCAAAAACAAAGGCCAAGTAGTTTTTTCAGACATACCAAAGCTGAAATAATCTCCAGAAAACCCACAGTACAAGAAATATTAAAAGAAGTCCAATGGCAACATGAAGATGTGATTCTAGGGCCGGCGATTTAGCTCAGTGGTTACAGCATCTGCTTCGTAAGTGCAAAGGCCTGGGTTCAATCCCTGGTAACCACATACAACAACACCAGGCATGTGACTCACACCCACCAGCAATCAGTATCATACCACAGTGTCAGGCATGGTGGCTCACACCTGTAATCCCAGCACTAGGGAGGCAGAGGCAGGAGGACTATTGAGTTTGAGGCTGAGTTCAGAACCAGCCTGAACTACAAAGTGAGACCTTGTCTCAAAAAAAAGAAAGAAAATGTGATTCTACATAAAGGAACAAAAAGCTATAGGAATGGAAAGAATATGAATAAATATAAACACACCAATTAAAAGGCAGAGAATGTCAGATTTCTAAAAATAGAGACTAAGCTGCCTATAAGAAGCCTATTTATTTAATTGATTTAGTGCTGCAGAGTAAACCAATGTGCTTGCATGTGCTAGGCAAGTGCTCTATTACTAAGCTAAATCCCCAGGTCTTAGAATTTCACTTTAAATATAAAGAAAGAAATTGATTAAAAGTAAAAAATAAAAATATGCCATGCTAATGTTGTCCAATAAGGTGATTATCTTAGTAACAAATGAAGTATATTTCAGTGCAAAGAATATTATCATGGATAAAGATAGTAATTTCAAAATTATAAATGAGTTAATGCATCAAAATTCTAATCTTTCTGCATCTAATAACAGACTTTCAGCACACATGAAGAAAAAATCAAAAGCACAGGAAAAAAAGGAATAGATAAATCCACAATTACAGTGGAATATTTCAACACCCTTATTGTAATAATTGCTAGAACAATAAGACAAAATAAGTAAGAATCTAGAATACTTGAGTAACACAACCAACTTTATCTAATAAACACTAACAGAAAACACTCCACCAAATGATAGAATACATTCTTTTCAAGGACAGAAGGCACATTTAGCAAGCTAGATGATAAAATGGACCATAAAGCAAGACTGTAGAAATATAAGATGGCTTAAGTCATACAAAGTATGTTTCCTGACCACAGTGGAATTAAAATTAGTATCAGCATGAGAGAAAGAGAGAGGCAGAGACAGAGATAGTCAAATATCTGGAAAATCTGCAAATAGCTGGAAACTGAACAACATGTTTTAAGTAACACAAGTCGATAAAGAGATAAAAAAGAGAAACAGAAATTATCTCTAACTGAATGAAAATGAAAATAAAAGTTGTGGGATGTGTTAAATCAGTTGTTTTCACAGGAAATTTCATAGTACGAAATATGTATATTAGAAAAGAAGAGGGCTGGAGATGTGACTCAGTGGTAGAGTACTTTCACAGTTTACCCAAGGCCTGGGTTCAATTTTAGAACCACAAAAACTAACTAAATAACTAACTAACTGACCAACTAACTAACAACTAACTAAATAGAAGAAAGGTATCAAACCAATGACTTAAGCTTTTAAGACAGCAGAAAAATACAAAATTAAGTGTAAAGCAGGCAAAAGAAAGGAAACACTGAACATTACAGCAGCAATCAGTGAAAAAGAAAAACAACAAGGAAATAAATTAGACGAGAATAAAGTTTTGAGATCAATAAAAATGATAAAGTTCCAGCCAAGCAGAGTATGATAAAGAGAAAACATACATGAAAGTGCTAAAATCATTTTCTTATAAATATTGAAAAGACAATAGAATATTATGAATCTTTTATACAAAAAATTTTCAACATAGATGAAATGGATAATTCTATAATGGACTTGAATCACCAGAGCTTACTTCTTTCAATATTATACTGGTGATACTAGTCAGTGCAATAAGACAAGAAAAGAAAGAAGAGGCACCCAAATTAGAAAGGATGAAGAGAATTGTCTTCATTAGCAAGACATAATTCTATGTAAAAAATCCAAATGAGTCTACAAAAACAAAGTAAAACAAACAAAAAGCCACCCATTAGAATGAGCAAGTAAATTACATAGGTTATAGAACACAAAATAAATTATATTTATTAGTAATTAACAGTTGAAAGCTAAAATTAAGACAGTTTTTTTTTGTTGGTACCAGGGATTGAACTCAAGCCCTTGTGCTTACAAAATAGGTACAATACCACTGAGCTAAATCCCCAGCATGAAAACTGAAACTGAAGTCACCATTTATAATAATATAAAAATAATAAACGTGTGGTGATGAACCTGACAAAGATATCAGATAGATCATGCTCTTGAGTACTAAGACTCATTATTAAAATATCAATTCTCAATTTTATCTAGGGATTACATATATTCATCCTCAAGACTCCAGTGAAAGATTTTTTTTTTCAGTATAACTAAGTTCATTCTAAAATTCATAGAAGGTATAAAGGACCTACAATAAGTAAAACAACTTCAAAAAAGAAAAAAGTAGGAGGACTAGCATTGATTTCAAGAGCTGGTATAAAGCTACAGTACTCAAGGCCGTGTCATTATAGTATGCAGACAGAAATAGATCAATAGAATAGAAAGTCCAGAAATAGAACCACACTTAAATGATGAGGTAAATCTCAGGTACAAAGAAAATTCAGTGGAAAGAGAATAATCTTTTTAAGAAATGCTACTGAGGGACCGGGGATATAGCTCAGTGGTTCCGGCTCCTGTCTTGCAAACACAAGGGCCCAGGTTTGATCCCTAGTAACCACATAACAATACTGGGCGTGAAGACTCACCCCAGCAGCAACCAGTACCACATCCCACAGGGCTGGGCGTGGTGGCTCATGCCTGTAATCCCAGCACTCAGGAGGCAGAGGCAGGAGGATTGCTGTGATGTGAGTTTGAGGCTGAGCTCAGGGCCAGCCTGAACTACAAAGCGAGACCCTGTCTCAAAAAGCCTTAAAAAAAAAAAAAGAAAAGAAAAGAAAAGAAAAAGAAATGCTACTGAAACAATTACAATGTTCATATAATAATAATAAAAAACTTCAGTTAAGTTTACAAAGTTTACAAAGATTAACCCGAAGTGACAGTACTAACTGTAAAACCCAATTTTAAAATGGGAAAATATAGCCAGGCAAGATAGCACTATTTTCAATCCCAGCACAAGGAGGGCTGAAGCAAGAGGATCACAAGTTAGAACTTAGCCTAGACACTTTAGAAACTTTGTCTCAAAATAAAAAATTATAAGAAAAGGGCTGGAAATGTAGCTTAGTGTGAAGGTCCAGAATTTAATCCTCCGTACCACACAAAAAAGGAATTTAAAACTCTCCACATACTTCCATATACTTCATAGTATCTTATAATCTGTATGTCACTTACAATACCTAATAGACTGTAAATACTATGTAAAAAATTATTAGAATGTATTAGTCCTAGGGAATGATAAGAAAAATCTGTATATGTTTAGAACAGACAGATTTTTACTTCATCAAAGAATATAAATGGATGTAAATAGACATGTGAAAAGATGTTCAACATTACTAGTACTTAGGAAAATTCAAACTGAAGTCAATGAGATGCCACTACCTATTAGAATACCTCCAATGTTTTCACATTGACCATGCCAGGTGCTAGAATGCACAACAGAATTCTCTTACACTACTGCTGGTAAGAATATAAACTGGGACAATTAATTTGGACAAGAAGTCTACTACATGACTGGGTTATTTCATTTCTAGATATTTAAGAAAAATCAAAATACATGTTTACACAAAGGCCTGTATATGGATGTTCTCTGCAGCTTTATCTGTCATAGTTAAACCTGTAAACAACCCAACTAGCCACCAATAGGTGGGTGGATGAACAAAATGTGGCATCTCCATACAATGGAATATACTCAGAATTCAAAAAAGAGTAAGTTGTTGGTACATGAAACCACATGGACTCATTAATTACATGGCATGAATGAGAACAATCAAAAATGTACATGCTATCATGCCAAGTACATGAAACTGTAGAAAATGAAAACCAATACATAATGACGGAAACTGAGAATGGCAGTTTATGGTGAGTGTTGAGAGGAGAGATGAGCCAATTACAGGGTGACATGAGGAAACACTGGAGGTGACGGGTATGATCTCGTGTGTGTGTTACTGCAGAACCTAGGGCCTTGCATATGGTAGACAAATAGTCTATGATCGAGCCACCTCTCAACCCCTTTTTTAAGTTTTAAAAATTTTGAGATAGGGTCTTAATAAGTTACCCAGTCTGGGCTTGAACTGCAATCTTCCTGCCTTGATCTCAGACCTACAGCTTGGATTGCAGGTGTGTGCCACTGCACCCAGCTGGGCATGTTCATTATCTTCATTACAGTGACACTTTTGTGGTACATGCATGTATCAAAGCTAATCAAATTCTAGAGTTAAGTATCTGCAGTTGGTTGTGTGTCAATTATACCTCTATAAAGTTGCTAATAACATGAACAAGACATATCCGAACCAAGTAGAAAAGATCTCTGGATTACCCACTCTGTTGAATTAAACAGCTTA
The DNA here is from genome assembly GCA_004026965.1 of Petromus typicus. Classification (NCBI taxonomy): domain Eukaryota; kingdom Metazoa; phylum Chordata; class Mammalia; order Rodentia; family Petromuridae; genus Petromus; species Petromus typicus. The sequence goes on from PVIR01011283.1 coordinate 19,803, forward strand.
ATTTTTCTTTCATTCGAGTAGAAAACTGCAAGTTAAATCAATCATTATTCATTTACACATTAATTTGTGAAGCTTTACAAAGCATTGTCCAGGTTCCAAGTCTTGTCTTAGCTCTCAGCTATAAAAATACATGAGCCCAAACGTTTACTCTCAAGTAGAAAAGAACAGCTTGTGGAAGGCCAGAGTCCAGGCCTAGAATCACAGCTGTCCCTAACGATGGAGCATTGGACCAAGCCACCCTCTAATATGAAAATCCATGGTTTCTCAATGCCCTTGTATAAAATGGTGTAGCATTTGCACAGAATCTATGCATATGCTTCCATATACTTCATAGTATCTTATAATCTGTATGTCACTTACAATACCTAATAGACTGTAAATACTATGTAAAAAATTATTAGAATGTATTAGTCCTAGGGAATGACAAGAAAAATCTGTATATGTTTAGAACAGACAGATTTTTACTTCCTATTTTCAATCCAGGATTTGTTGAATTTGAGGATATAGAACCTGACAAATGATGATACCAAACAGTTAGGTAAAACTCAGAAATCATGTCTCACGACAGCAGAGTTGCTGAAGTCATAAGAACTGAGAAGCTAAGTTTCCAGAAAATAAAGAACTTAAGGAAGGTAAGCTGTTCTGGTATGGTCACTTGGAGGCCACTGCTGCTTCTGAACATGGCAGGAAGACTAAAAATCTCGGCCAGAATCAAATTAACAGGCAGAGCTTTGCACAGAGATGTGCAAACTAGTAGAACACATGGCCAATTTTTCCCTCAACATTTTTGCTGAATGACTGGTCTGTATGGGACATAGGCTAAAAATACCCAAGTAGAAAGCCTCAGGAAAAAACAGAGAAGAGTTTTTTAAGTAGCTTTGAGAAATAAACACTAAGTTTGCAACACGTCATGGGAAAGGACTCTGCAGAATACAGCAGGCACTTAGTTGAAAATCCTGGAAAACCTAGAGCAAACTGGAGGTACACTGAGAACCTTTAGTTCTGCAAATGATCCTTGACTCTCTGTAGTCATTGATTTGTGAAGGTGATTAATCATACAGCTACAAACCTAGAGAAAGAAAGGATAAACTTTCTGTGGAAGGGAAGAACATCATTTTCACCTCTTTGGCTTTTATACAAAATGTTCAACATGCAATAAAAAGGACCAGACTACCCACAGGCAAAACCACATGATTAAAAACCAAGTGAGGGAACATAGCACAGGTTATCCATATGTTGAAATTACCTGATAAGAACTTTAAAGTAACTATAGTTAGTATATTATAGAGAGGAGACTATGTACAGAACAGTAAAAGTAAAACTTTCACCAGTGATGCAGATCTATCACAAAGAACCACTGGAAATTTTCTCTTCTTTTTTTCTCTCTCTCTCTTTCTTTCTTTTGCGACAGGGTCTCATTTTGTAGTTTAGGCTGACCCTGAGCTCACTATGTAGCTCAGGCAAGCCTGAAACTCACAGCAATCCTTCCAGCTGTGAAGCCACAGCAATCCTTCCTCCCCTTCACTGGGGAGCCTCTGCCTCCCCAGTGCTGGGATAACAAGTGTGACCACCACACCTGGCACTGTGGTATGTGGTATTGATTGCTGGTGGGTATGAGTCACCATGCCTGGCACTGTTGTATGTGGTTACTAGGGATCTAACTAGGGACCCTGAGCTTGCAAAGCAGATGCTAAACCACTGAACTAAATCCTCAGCTCACTACTAGAAATTTTCAACAGAAAAACATTAGCAATAAAATCTCAACAGACATTAAATGACAGATTAGACATAATAGAGTACAGGATTAGTGAGCTGGAATGCTTAAACCAAAGGGTAGAAAGAGAAACACACATTTACAGCTGACTTTTCTACAGAAATGATAGAAGTTAGAAGACACTGGGGTGATATTTTTAAAATATCAAAAAAAAAAAAAAAAAACCTGCCAATTTATAACTCACTACCAGCAAGAACAGACTTCCAAAGTGGAAGTAAAATAAAGATGTTTTTTAGGCAAATAAAACAGAATTTATCATCAGCAAACCTGCACTAAAAGAATACTAAAGCAACTTCTTCAGACACAAGGAAAATGATCCCAGAGGGAAATGTAAAACTGTAGAAAGCGATGAAGAACAACAAGAAAGGTAAACACATGAATAAATATAAATGAATACAGACTCTCGACAATAATGTAATGTCCTGTGGGGATTCATATATATATATATATATAAAATTAAAATGCATGCAATGAAAACACAATAGGCTGAGATAGAATAAATGCAGAGAAAGTGTTCTAGGATTCCAGCATTATCAGGGAAGTAATAAAAAGAATAATTTGTATGATTCTATATTAAGTCAAGGTATAGGTTACCATCTCTTGGGTCACCAATAATAGAATAATAAAAAAGACTGTGTTCATGCAAAAGATAGCATTAACATCCAATCCACAAAGGCCCCAGTTGTCTCAATTGTTACGAAGCTATATGGTGAGGGAAAAGGAAAGATTTTTTTTCCCCCTAAGGGCAGAGATTTTGCTTCAGCAGCTGAACATTTAAGGTAGAAATAATCACCAGTATCTAAAACCCTGAAGATCTCTGCACCATCAGCCGCTGTCAGCCGTCTTTCCCTGCGGCACCTCTGCTCACCCCTTATCAGCTAAATCCTGACCACGGGGTACCCGTCCCGAGGCTAGACCTACATAAAAATGCCATAAACCATCCCAGACCCCAACAAACTCACATTCTATTGTGACAGATAGTTAAAACAGACCTCTTTCAAACTTAACCATGCAAAGCACTCCACCCTGGAGAGATTGCACTTCTAACAATCTTGAAGAGAATGCTGACATTGCTGATTTGAGGACTGCCCTTGGAGTTAAACTATAATACAAAATGACATGGCCTAGGATGAAACTGTAGCGCAGAAAAGTGACTGCTCATGGAAACACCCACAACTAAGAAAAGAGTAAGAGGTCTGACCCCAGTGGGAGATACCTAACCCCAACATGTGTGTATGCTCCTTCTGTCTCCCTTAGGGAGAAGGACGGGAACAGTGAAAATGAGGAGGGTGAATATTTAATCAAGCCTTAGGGAAAATCAGTCCAAAGCCAGATCTTAATAGATGAACAGTCATTTACCTGTCAAAGAAGCAGGGTGGGATGAGTGCTTCTAAGGCATCAAGTGGCATAAAAACTCAAGGGGCGAGGGTTCCGGTTTAGAAAGCCTGCCCTTGAGTCTCATTCTACCACAGATGAGCTTGACAGTTTTGGACAACTTAATTGTACTGCGCCTCAATTTCTGCACAGCGATACTCATAATAGCAACTGTCTCATTTGGTTGGGGTGAGAATTAAGTGACAGGGGATATGTAAAGGGCTGTGAACAGTGTGTGGTCCAGAGTAAGTGCTCAGTAAACAGCTCAGATTATGGTAGTAGTTGTTCAGTAGAATGATGGCCAACAAAAAGAATGAGAATATTTTAGGTAGAATGATTCTTCCTGGGCCTGGCCTGTCAGGAACACAGTGGAGTTATTACCCAGCACTTCTGTCCCAGAGGGGAGGAGCTGACTGTACTCCCAGATATAACATCCCGAAGCATTTCCACCCCAAAGCACCTTCACACTTGTTAACTTGTATCTCCCTAAGGACCAGGCTATCAGGTGTCATAGTCTGCATTACACCAGCAGGGACAATGATGTCAAGGGAAATGAAGTAACTCGCCTGCTGTCTCCCTGGATATTAGAGGGAGAGAACAGTCCTCCTCCTTGACCAGTGATCTTTGAAGGAAGATCTCTAGCACTACCTCCAGAGAAAATCAATACCCAACTGCTCCAAGGAAAGAGTTCTGGCTGGAATCACTACCTCCCTTATAGCTGTCATGTTCAATAACTATTAGCAAGGATCAAAAAAAGGGGCCTTGTGCTTGTCAAAGTGGAAAGCATGATGTACCTGGCTCTGGCTCTGATATGGGGAGAAAAACTTCCCAGAGAAAAGATAGGAGGGAAGGAGATCCAGTACCCACAGGGGCGGGCACACCTTGGGTTGGGTTCGTCTCCTACCTAGTGGACTGCTTGGCCAGCATGGCCACGTAGGTGACCACAAAGCTCTGAAACTTGGCCCGTTGTTCCTCCCAGCGGTCGTCCACCGAGTAGTAGTTGGGCAGGGGTGCTCCAAACAGAATCTCGCTGCGCAGTAGGGAGCTCTTCAGATTGTCAGCTGAGAGGCCTTCGTCCACGTACCAGTAGAACTCAGGGTGAGTCATGGCCAGCTCTAGGGAGCCTGCAGGGGCAGAGAAGGGCACTAGGAGCTCAGCACCTCCTTTCCCCACTACCTCGCCCTCACCCAAGGACCTGGGAAACCCCACTCAGGCCGCGGTGGGTCCTTGGGGTGGGGAGCACAGCGATGGTCTAAAGAACCTATAACTTTCCAGGAAAAGCATCACCTTCCGGTCCTGAGGTCCTGCTACATCTAAGCTTTCATTCCAGTTTGAAACACACCTGGTTCTCTGTCTCTGTGCTCCTATAATTCCACCTTCTGCATTCCATTCCAGTGCCCTCTCCTAGGGTTCTGCCCTGCCCACATCCACCCTTAAAATGTCACACCAGACCCTGTCCCAGTTCCCATAACTGTTCTCTGTCCCTGTCTCACCATTCCTCAAGTCCCATCCCTAATTTACCTACAATTAACCCGTTCTCCTTCAACCCCAGTCTCCTAAGTCCCGCTTACTAGATCCCTGTTTCTTCCTTTCATGGGCGTTCCTGCCCAAGCTCCACTCCGTGCTTTCTCTCATGCTGGCCACAGCATCACCCTCCACATCCTGCCTCCTTCTTGTACTACTCACCCTCAGTCCTGCCTGCATTCTCTCAGCCCTTTCTCCCCTCACCCTCATGTTATGGCCAGCTCTCAGCTCCAGCCTGACAGGGCTCATCGTCCAGACTCCAAGACGCAAGGCCTGCCCAGACCCACCCGGATCTGCTTACCGCGGATGTCGGCCAGATCCTGGCCCATGCCATCGTAGTAGATCTTGCCACCCCTCTCAGTGGGAAAGAAGTAGGTCATGAGTGAGCTAGGTGGAGAGCAGTAGGAATAGGAGCCAAGTGGCAGGTCCTTGAGCACCTCGTGGGGCTTCCAGCAGAACTCCCGGAAGCCTGGATGGTCCATGATCTTGCGCTCGATCTCATGGATCGTGACCAGCCGCTCACTGGTGAAAATGTTGCGCTCTGCATCACCACGCGCAAGGAAAATGAGCTCTATGCGCCAGTGCGCGTGTGTCTGGGTGTTGGTGCTCACATATGCCCTTGAATAGTCCCAGTGTGAGGCACCCCGGCGGGCACGGCTCTGATTGGTCCCTGCAGCCACAGGGGGCGGAGTGCTGGGCTGGTGCCGCCCATTAGCTGCAGGGGGATCCCGCGAACCCTTACTCTGATTGGCTGCTGGATTTTTCGCTGGTGGGGTCTCACGCCGAAGACGTCTTCCCTGATTGGCTGTTGGTTTTTGGGTGGCAGAGGCGCCCCAGGCTTCCACTGGGGCAGCACGCGGGGCTCTGGAGGTCTGGCGCGAGCGGTTGCCAAGATGGAGCTGCTGCAGTTGCTCTGAGATGAGGCGCTGAAGCGTCTCTGAGGTGAAATCCGCCAAGTCTCTCCTGTTGCGACCCCAGGATCCAAACTGGGACTTGAGCGCCAAAGCCAGGGCGTCAAAGCGCTGCGAGGCCTCATGGTTGCGGATCTCGAAGGCGTTGTAAGAGATGTCGATGTCTAGCGGCGGATAGTAGAGGAACATGAAGGCTGACAGGGCCAGTGGGATGCTGCAGCCCAGGAAGAGCACCAGCCCGGCACAGCACGGGTTGGTGAAGGCCCAGCCCAGCGTGCTCCAGAAACCAGAAGCTGGGGGCCGGGATGGAAGGGTCCAGCGCCGCCAGCAACACTGGCCGCTTGCCCTAGGCCGGTGCCCTGATGTCTGTGTCCCCCTAAAGGCTTCCCCTGTGGCTTCTTCCTCCTCCTGCTCCTCCTCTAGCCACACGTCCTGCAGCAGGGGGTCATCTTCTGAGTCCATAGCCTACAGGAGAAGGAGAAGGTCACAGCCTAGAGAGGGCAGGGAGAGAGCCTGTGGCTCCAACCCTGGCACTGACTCTGCTCACTAACGGACACTGAGAGTGACGGGAGGCGCCAAGGTGGCCACAAACGCAACTGAATTGGACCACATGCGCGTCAAACAGGGAAATCCCGGTATTTGCTTATCATTCTCCCAACTCGACCTAGACTTTTAAGGCACCAGAAAAAGAATTATACTCCAATTACAAACACAAAAAACATTTCTTCCACTGTAAGAAATAGAGGCTCAGAAGAATTTCCCTACAGATGGTTTTTCAGGTTTTGCTGCATTCTGACTTTAGAACTCCAGCCGCTGCCGAAGGGATTCCACCAGAACCACTTTTATTTAGTGAGCAGCTGTAAAGTACCCTCAGGGAGTGGGTATTACAGTAGAAAGAAAAGGACATGGTACTTGGAATGAGACACATCCAGTTTGGGTCCTTGCGGTGGGAGTCTTGGCAGGATGCTAAGTGGTCAGCTATAGAACAGAGGAAGCTGTCCCTTCCTTACAGGGTCACAGGTGGGGTCCCTTGCCATCTCTAGTACAGTGGGCACTGTCTGGCACAGAAGCAGATTTCTTTGCTCCTCCTGGGACTGTAACGTGCTCAGCCTTTGCCCAGGGGGCTGTGCCAGGGCAGGGAGCCAGTCACAGCTCCCCGCCAGCCCCTCCTGGATACTGCAGCTGCAGCCCCTGTCAGGCTCAGACCACTTGTTATGCAGCTCCAGTGACATCAAACCTCTGGGCATGGGCAGGGCCGGGCACCTGCCTCTCTGAAATTTGAACACAAGTGGCAGGGGCCTGGCAGGGGAAGGCCAGGCTGGGCACCCTGAGGACTCCAGGGGTGTGGCCCAGAGGCAGGACACCTTCTGGCATCCCCAGCATGGCCTGTCCCCTTGTCCTGCCTGCCTTCTGTCTGGACAGAGAGAGGCTCATTATCTAGTTAGATGCCAGGCAGCGAGAGCAGGGAGCTAATTATGCCAGAGCTGGCTAATTAATGCTGCCTTTCCTATTAACATGCTCAGGGGTGCTCCATTTCAATTAGACAGTCTGTCCTGGAAGAGAGGGGGCTGCTGTCAGTCCAGAGAAAGTGAGGAAGAGAAGGCGAAGGGAAGCTGAGAACGGGAACAGACATCGGGGAGATTTAAGACAGACAGATGGAAAGCGGAGAGAGACAGGAGAGTGGAGGAGCTGGGCGATGGGGAAAGACACATGCAAGGGGTCGGGGATGAACAAAGAGAGAAACAGAGTGACCGAGATGGGCTAGTGGCAGAGGAGAGAGGCACTAGACAGAGGCCCACAGGGGCAGGAACTGCTCCTGCTTTGTGCAAGATTCTTACCAGTGAGCTGATGAGCTTCCTATTTGCAGTGACCCAAGCTGAGAGCCGGTGAGGGGACAGGGATGGAAGGTCAGGGGTAGGACGCAGCTCCTTTTTCCCTGACTCAGGGAAAAGTCAGGTCTGGGCAGGTGCAGGAGCCTCCTCCCCTCTGAGCCTCATAAAGAGGAAGTTGACGGGAACAGAAGCAGAGGGGCAGGGGCCACTTTAACACCTCCCCTGGGACCAAGGCAGAGCATCCTGCTCCTACTGCCACCTGCTCTGCAAGGAAAATACTGTACAGTGTGTCGGTGTAGGAGGGGTCAGAGGTCGGGCTTCTGGGTGACAGTGACATCCCCTGGGCAATGTGGGAGCTGCTTTATCCCTGTAGAGCTTCTGCAGACTCTTCTTCTGCGGGGGCCCAGATTAACTCAGCGTTCCCAGCTTCTCTCTGTGTCACCTCTGCCAAGAAGCCTCCCCAGGTGGGAGCCCCACCACTGCTTGTTTATACTTCTTGCCTCCCTTCACCCAGAAATAGAATACTTCAAGAGAGGAATGCGGCAGAATGTTAAGGGCTATGGCTTTGGAGGCCAGCAGACTTGGATGCAAATTCCTACCAGTGTGACTTAAGGCAGGCAGTGTAAGCTGCCTGAACCTCAGTCTTCCGATCTGCAGAATGGGGACAATAATACCCACCAGAGAGATGGCTGGAAGATTGGTACAAACATCAGATTGAGTTCAGTGCCTAGTAGGCTTATGCATGAGAAAGGACAGCATTTATTCTTCTACCCTCTATCTGCCCCCCAAGGCTGTGAACTCCAAAAGGATCCACACAGTGGTTGTTTTTTCCAGAGATGCCACACCAGTGTCTCCGTGTCTCATGCTCTCTCCTGATGAGACTTGTGTTCCTCCCTTCATCTCGATCACTGGAGGGCACCTGCCCCAAGACCTTGAGAATGGGGGACAAAGAGATGCAGGTTCTGCTGCACTCTCTTGGGACACTAATGCTTGGAACCCTGTGCCAGGCTGCAGGCAGCCTGTGCAGGGACCGGCTAGAGTGTCCCTGCTGACAACTACTGTGGGACAGGAACTTGTGAATGACGCCACTTGCAGGTGGCCCCAGCCCCCGTCACAGAGTGACCCAGTCGAGTCGCCATGTTTTTCCCCCAGGCAAGGCCCCGATCCCAGAGCCCCTTCCTGAGCTGTAGACTGACCAGCACAGTACAAAGGTGGTCACATGTCACTGTAGGGGACACACAGCAGTGTCTGGGATGGCTGCAAGTGCCCTGGTTCACATTAGTGATGCCAAGCCCTGCTGATACCATTTCGGGGACCCTCATGAGAAGAACCTTGGGTGCCGCTGTGACATCTTCCAGTGAGAGTGCCACATCCAGGGGACATGGGCTTCATGATAGCAGAGTGTGGCCTAAAAGACTCCCAAGAACCAGGCATGGTGGTGCACTCCTGCAATCCCAGCACTCCGGGAGGCTGAGGCAGGAGTATCACAAGTTTCAGCCTAGCCTGGGAAGTTTAGTGATTTGGGGAGACCCTGTCTTAAAATAAAAAGGGTTGTGGATGTGACTCAGTGCAAAGGCCCTGGGTTCTATCCCCAGTACCAGAAAACAAACAAACCCCGTTCAGGAAAAGACAGTGTTTGGCAGGTAGGTGCCGAGTGAAGGGAAGGAGTCTGATGATCTGATGGGTTAGGTGTTAGGACAGAAGGGATAGAGAGTCACCAGAGGGGATAGCTCTCTCTGGGCTTGGATGTATCTGGGGGGTGGACCTGATGAGTTCCTAGTCTACCACTCCTACCCCTGCCTTCTCAGTCACTCCAGAATGAGCTGCCACATGGGGGAGTCACCACACTTGTGGTCCATTGGCATGTTCCCCAGCCCACTTTCTGTGTGGCCCTAGCCCTTTCCTGAGGCCCTGCTTCCTCCACCTCAAAATGAGAAGGTGGCGGGCCTGGTCGCTCCAGCTTTAAGAGGCCCCACGCTTCCAGCACTGTCTCTTCCCAGTCTGTGGTCCAAGAAGGGTAGGTGCCGTCTCAGGGGCTCTCCACCCCTATGACAGGCTCTGTCACCATACCCCAGGTGCCACCAAGGCCTGCAAGCCACAGGCAGCCGGGCAGCAGACTGTAAACATGTTCTTCTTTCTCTAGTGGGGAATGGATTAACTTAGTGAGGTGCTGCAGCTGCTCTATGAGATAGAATGAGGGGCCCACCATAGCTGGAACCAACACAGCCGAGCAGGACTCTGGTCTCCGTGGGTGTGGGCCGTGACCGGCAGCCTCTCTCTGTGTCTCTGTCCCTCTATCTATCTGTCCTTCTGACTCTCCTATTTCTCTTTCATGCTGCCTCTGGGAGCCTGGGAGAGAACTGCACCCCAGTTCAAGGCTAGCCTTGTGGTGAGCTGAAGCTACATCAGCAGCAAAATCCCAATTCTGTAACAGGAAGGAAAAAAAGCCATATGTATGTGTTTAAATAAAACCCATTAACGGTGGTTATCACTGTTTGGAAGGATTATGGGTGATTTTCATTTTTCTTTTATACTTGTGTGTTTCCAATTTTCAGGCAATGATCAGGTACAGCCTTACTTTTAGAATCAGAAATAAATGTTATTTAAAAATAGAATGTGTGTGTGTGTGTGTGTGGAAGGGATTTGCTAGCTGCCTTCCACTCTTGAGGAGTTACTATAATGGGTATGGGAGGGGCACTCATCCAAAGGGAGAGTCCAAGGAGAGCTGTCGTGGCTTGGAGCAAGAGGGAGCCCAGCAAGAAAGCAGGAGGGCATGGAGACAGGGGGCTGGCAGATGCTTAGTGGGTAAGGGAGTGTGGAGCCTCCTGGTGTCTGATCTGGGAAGGGAGTCCTGAAGGACCGGAAGTAGATCACGCACCGGAAGTAGGAAAAAGGAGTTGGGCTTATCCAGTCCCATTCTTTTATTTTATACACAGAGATACTGAGACTCAGTGGGGAGGGAGTCAGACTATACAACACTACATGGGTAGAAGCAAGGTCAAGACTCTGGGCTGGGCCTTTTCATCTTCCTCCACCAACAAATTCTAGAGGAGCTTTATTCAGACTCCAGGAACACCCTGGCCTAGAGAAGACAGTCTGTGGATCCAATGAACCAAAACAAGAGAGCTATTAAGAGTAAGAGGAGAGCATTGTTCAAGTCACTAGGCAGATGGACTTGCCCATCTGGGCAGATGGAGCTCTGGTCGGATGTGGTGTCAGACTATCCAGGCCCCTGGGACCTCGCTCTTTTCCTGAGTGGCTGCCCCAGGACGTGGCACTAGCCAAAGCCTCTCTGCTGCTCTGTGTACAAGTTTCCTCCTTGGGAAAAGGATGCCAGAACCTTCCTTCTCCATTCCTCCATCCCAGCCAGACTATTAAAATGTAATCAGAAAATCACATTAGACATGCAGATTCAACTTAAAATACGTATATGTATATATAATTTAACGGCAATTAGGAGCTAATCAGCTTTTTCTCCCTGACTCAGGGTGTTTGCCTCCCTGGTTCAGCCGGGGCCTTGAACATCTCAGAGTCTTTGTTTCTCTCACCCCTGGGTTGGGTGGAAAGACTGGGACAGAAGCTGCTGGTGAGTGTTTTGAGTTGAACAACTCCATTTATGCCTGAGTGCTGAAGGGGGTCACTGGGTCTGCCTCCTGGTTGTACCAGGCTGCTGCTCATCAGAAATGGCAATGGGAGCAGGAAAGAAGAGGCTTTGGTCCCTCCTGGGTACCGCCGGCCTAAGTCGTGACGTCCCTCCATCTCTCGAGGATCTGCCTGCCACCCTCCAGATCCCCGCCCTGGCCCGGTGCCTGTCACCCAGAATCCAAACCCTTCCCCAAGACATGGGTAACTAGATTTCAGCCGGAAAACTACGGAAGCATCAGAAACAAGCTGCTACAATTAGTGAAAAAGCAACATGCAGGGGCTGAGGCCAACAGCCCAGCAAGCTCAGGGCAGAAACCGAAACCCATGAGGGTGGTTCTAACGAGATATCTAGAGCCCACCTTGTGCCCAGGATGCTGTATCTGTCATCTGTCATCCTCACATCACCCCTGCGAGGCTGGCATATGAGCATCTCCATTTTATAGAAGAAAAATCAAAATTAGGGCGGTTAACTGACTTCCTCACGGCCACACCGCTCAGGAGATAGAACCAGCGTGTGAATTTCACCTCCACTGACCCCAAAATCCAGCACTGCAGTTCCAAAACTTGTGATGGTCTCCAGCAGGTCTGTGTCATCCCCATGAAACTTGAGATCACTGTCTCAGCAATTGTGCTTCCAGCAGGTGACAACCGGGGCTTGACATAAACGGGGTAACCAGGGATCGCAGGAGCTTGGATCATGAGTGTGACGGCTAATTCCACTGGGGCTTTAAGTTCATGACTTAAAGGGACTTGACTGGGTCACAGAGCACCCAGACATTTGGATAAACACACCCCTGGGTGTGGGAAGAGATGAACATCTGGTCAGCAGACTGAGTGAAGCATGTGGCCCTTGACATGCGGCCGGGCCCTGCCTGTCCTCTGAAGAGCTGAATAGCATGAAAGGTTGGGACAGAGGTAACTGGGCGTGGGGCCTGTGACACTGATCTTTCCTGGCCTCTGACTCAAGCTGACACACTGGATCTTCTTGAGTCTTGAACCTGTGACGTATGGCCTCAAGCATTAGCCTTGGTTCTCAGATCTCTGGAACTAAAAACCGCTTTCCTGGATCTCCATCTGCTGACTGTCAATCTCGGGTCTTTTCGGTGCTCACAAGTAGGTAAGCCAGTGGTTCTGTGTCCCTGGAGAACCCGATTGACACAGTAGGGCATGAAACATCCCAGAAAGAATGCAGAGGTGAAGTCGAAAGCCCCACCCTAGAAAGGGGATATGGGCGCCATCGCAGGTCCTGCTCAAGATCTCAGATGGAAACGGAAGTGGCTACAGAGCCGAGGAGCTCCGTCTAGGCCCTTGGAGGAAGGGATGAGGTCCGCCCCAGTCTCTTCTCAGCAAGAAGACCTGAACCTACACCCCCTGACCCCTGCCCAGCCCTGGGCAAGGCTGGCATTGTGGCTACAGCTGAAGAAGCCACCTGCACCTCCTCCCTGCGGGAAACACCATCTCTCTGCCAGTGGGAAAGCCAGAGGGAGGGGCATGACCGTTCTTCTCTGCAAAGACAATCCAGGAGCACAGGTGAGGTGGGGAGGGAAGGGGGTGGCAGGGGGCTCTGCTGGAGCCCTCGGGGCTACGGAGAAGACCGAGTGAAAGACAGCCGGACTCCCCAAGCTGACAGCTGGTGAGGAAACTGTAGGCGCTGACTCGAAAGCCCAACAGCTCAGTGTATATCAGGCAAACAAGCTCTGCTACAGGCAATCCGTCAGCCAGGGGTGTCCCCAGCAGCCCAAGAGACCTTGTGGCAGTGGGCACAACAGACAGTGTGCTCCCTGCAGGGGCTCAACAGGATGAGGGGACCATTTGTTCTCCATGACACTAAAAGGCTATAGGGACAGAGAGTGATCAGGGCCTGATTTGGGGTAAGGGTGAACTAAGCAGTGTGGATTGCAGGGCCAGACCCAGGTTTAAACCCTGACTTCTCCACTACCCAGGTGCCTTGGGCAAGACTCAGTCTTCCCATCTATAAAGTGGGCTAGTGATGGCCCTACCTGGTTGGGTCATGCAGCTAGGATGATCTCATGAGCTCCACAGAGAGCAAGATCTCAAATCTGGCCCCTGCTGGAAAGCAGGTTCATAGCTGGCAGGAAGGGACCCTGTTTCCATGCCATGGAGGTCCCTAGGCTTTAAGGTAAGTCAGAAACACTTGTTAAGGTGCTGATGCCAGGGCCAAGTCACTCTCAGATGAGGCCTAGGAGTCTCCGAGGTGGTTCAGAACAGATGGTTTTGGACAATCACCTGTGCCCCACCCCCCGGAGCAGTGACATATCCAAACCCTGTACTACAGACTCAATGTGCCTCTGGGAGCTTTGAGGACACTCGGGCTCTTACATTCTGACCAGGGCCCACTCTTCACAGGATCTGCTCTTCCAGCTACGAAGCAGGAAAGATGAGGTATCTGGCCCAGGAACAGGACCATGTGACCAGAAGGGAACACAAACAGGCTACTTAGAACACGCAGGTTTTCTGATTGAAGGCTAAAGGCTGCAAAGGGCTTGAGCAGAAAGCCTACCTTTCCCTGAGCCCTACTGTGCACCGCCCATGCTAGGTGCTTCACTGACACACGCCATCTAGGATCCGGCCTCAGTTCCACACAGCAGCTGGCCAGGGTGGGGCGGGGCTGGAGCCCCTGCAGGCAAGGGTCAGGCCCATCCTCATAGCCATGGTGCTCCAAGGGACTTCCAGCAGCCCCTCCCTCCTCCCATCCAACCTGCACACCACAGGCTCTGAGGTCCAGGCCCACTGGGCTCCTGGACTCTCAGAGCAGCCTTCACATCATGGAGAAAAAGGACAATAAAAGCTTACTAAAACCAGCAATGCGTACAGAATCCGGGATCAACTAGACTCCCAGATGTCCCAGCCTGAGGGTTCAGAAGGTTCCTGAAAACCTTCCTTCTCTACATGTCTTGGCCAGCCTAGTGAGGCCACCCCTCCCACCTCTTCTCCACACCCTCAGTCCCATGTCCTGGCCTGGACCCGAGTTGCACATGGGGCTGGAGACTGTGGCTGTGGAGCTCAGGGGGCTCATGGGCCCAGCAGCCAGTCCAGCTCCCAGCCCCCAGACTGCTGGGTTAATAAAAAATAAAAAGATCTCACAATATATGACCAATAACCACAGCTATAAAAGCCAAATTGGATTCCTTCCTGGCTGATGAGCTCAGGGCCCTTCTCTCTCTTGGAGACTCGATTAGCAAATATGTAAAACAATTCGCCTTAAATCTCTGGCTCCAGCGTTCTGCCTGTGAGCTCCCAGCCCAGGAACGTGGGACAATGAAGGAAGCAGATGGGTGCTGGGGTGGCAGAAGTGACCCAGGGGCAGAGACCGGAGACCTGCCCTGCCACCAGCCTGCTGGGTGACGTAGAACAAGTCACTCGGCACCTCTGGGTGGGTGGTTCTCCTACCTACCACGTGGAGGGTAGCATGAGTAGTCCTCCCAATCTTCCAGCTCCGGGAAAGACCCCCGTCTCTTGGTTCCCATCCCTCCAGCCCAAGCCTGTGGTCCCAGCATGTTGTGAGACTCTGGGTCCTAGCTCCTGTCTCCTCGAGAGACCCTGGAGGGGAGCGGGCAGCCAGGAGATATACAGGCACCGAGTGCTCACCCTGCTCAAAGCTTTGAGGGCCACCACTCCGGCCCTGCAGGGAAAGAATCTCAGGGCAAAGCCTTCTCCCTTGGAGAAACTAGGGCGCTAGCAGGCCGGCACCAAACAGCAGTCAGTGCAGAGATAGTGGAGGCGGCCTCAGGCCCTGTGTCCCCGAGACAGAGCCATTTCTCCGCCTGCCCTTGGTCCTTTCATCCCAGGGGACTGAGTGCTATCACAGTTCTGCAGCAACTTCCAGCGTGCAGCCCTTTCTCTCTGGGCTGCTGCTGCTAGGATGATTTCCAATTTGCAAACAAGAAAACTGAGGCTGAACAAGGCAAGATTTATTTGAACGTGACTTCTGATAAGCTCAGTACTCTTCTCACTAGATTAGGTTTATTTGAATCTTAACATGTTTGAAAATGTTCAGTCCTAGAGTCAGCCCTCCCGATGGCAACTGGTACGTGTGCACGCATGCGTGTACGCATACATGCCCTGGTAACAGTCCCCAAGGCACCCTGGTCATAGCCTAGACAGCTCTGGGGGACTGTGGGCACCGGGAAGGAGGAGGGTGGCAGCCATGCCAGGGCAGCCCCTCCCATCACCACAGGCTGGGCTCGGCTGCCTCTTCTCCACACCCCTTCAGAAGGGAGATCATCCGGGCTCTCAATCCAGGGCCAGACCTCCACTAATGAGCAGGACAGCTTCTTTCAGGGAGGGGACACTTTTAAGATTGTGGGTTGGGACAAGAACAAGTCTTTTCTTTTGTCAGTACTTGGGGACAGGCTCTTGCCAAATCAAAATCCTGATTGTCAAAGTCCACCAGTCCTGTTCACAAATTCATCAATCAATCCATCCATTTAAGCAGCCATGCATCCATCCATGAATTCATCCACCCACCCGCCCGTTGCCTTACTTCATTCACTTGTGGGTGTTGTACAAAAGAACTGTTCCTCATTCACTCACCCCTGTCTGGATTTTGTCATATCTTGAACTCTTCTTCCTGAAGGTTCTTTGCACCCCAGATCCATTCTCAAGCTCATGAATGCCCACAAATGCCCCTTGGCTGACATGTCTCCGTACATCATAGATATCTGCTCTGTTACGCTGGGACCATTTGCTCTGAGTCTCCAGATCCTGCTGGAAAAGTCAGGCAGCCTCGCAGAGAACAGCATGCAGCCTCAGCACTCAACCCAGAGAGACCAGGAGGGGTCATCTCCCCCGCTGGCTGATAATTTCCCAAAGCCCGATTTCCTTCCACCTTCAGCCCAATGTCTCTCAGGTCTGGACTGCAGGGAGGAACCAAAACCAACATCCTGTCTTTGTTAAGTCTCAAGGCGCTGCTTTAAATCCGGCAAGTACTTTTCGCCCAGGAATTCCCCACATGCAATCACGTCCGCAGGGATGCAAGTCCCAGCTGTGTCTACAAGAGATGAAAGGGGAAACATCTGGACAGAAGCCAGAAAAGTCCTGCCAGTCTGCCAGATGCTGCCCACATCTGGACAGCTAAGAAATGATCCCTTTGGTTGCTTGCCAAACAGGAAGCAAACAGCCAATCCCTGTCACCCTGTCACCCAGGATGGAACCCAAGTCCACACAGAGAAATTATCCAGATTACTGAAAGATTCAAATGCTCTTCTGGCTTCGGTGATATTCATCTTTTAAGATGCAAATCAAGTTAACATTAAGGCCAACATACTGGCCTTCATCGACTGTATGGTCCTAACAGCTGTGGCCGGCTTGGGTGGGTGTTAATCTAGGCTGGCCGGGTCTTTGACTGCATCTCACATTTCCAAGCCTTTCAATGGGGTGGGAATGCCACTGCCTTGCCAGGTAGAGGGAAGGGTGAAGTGTGGTGATATGGGTAAGACTTGAAGCCCAGGTAGCCAACATGCAAAAGATGTGCACAGTGATTACCACTTTCACTGGGAGACATTCTGCAGCATTTCCCAGGCACAGAACACGGGAGTCCCTCCAGGATGGCACAAAGGTCAGGATAACTGGGGAGAGCCCACAAGGGCCATTTGGCACTAGCTTCCACCCTGAGCTGTGCATAAGCTGCATGCCCTACAGCAGAGATCACCACCTTCTTCATGACAAGAACAGCCTCCTGCTGGCAGGCGCGTCTCCCCCTCTTAACAAGCTTTGGCAAAGGATGTGCTGTCCAGGTGCCAGTGTGTGTGTTGGATGCCTTGAGCAGATGGCAGGGCAGCACTGAGCCTTCCCCACCACACCCCCCTTTGCCACCAAGACACAAGAGGCCTACTGTTCCTACCAGCCCTCGAGTCACCACTTCCTTGGGTCATGTCCTTTCAGGCCCCAGAAATCACCTGGGTTCCACTTCCACTTGTAGCAGGGGACCAATGTGAGCCATCATTTGTCATCTGTCACCTCTGCCTGTGGGCTGAGAGGTGTCGGTATGGGGAGAGGGGCTCTGCTAGGACAGTGACAGAGACTTTTTTACTTCTGTATGCCCAGTTTCTGGGACTCAGTGTAGCTGCTAGGCAAAGACCTTTTCTGGAAGATGAGACTTCAGGTCCTGGCACTGTTTCACAAGGCGTCACTCCCCAGTTCCAAACACTGCCCTCTCTAAGTGACCTGGATGGCACTGGTGGGTGTCTAAATACACATCAAATCCTCTGAGTGGTGTGGGTGGCCCCACCACCTCATTCTCAATAGCCCCATGCACTGCACACACTGAGATCCTAACCTGCCATAAACAGCCAGTGCCAATGTGCCAGGTGCCTAGGCTGGTTCTGTAGGAAGAGCTGAAGGGAGGAGGTGAGACGCTGAAACTATGGTTCCACAAGGCCAAATGCAGCAACGCTTTCCCTTTCCCTAGCAGCTGCTCTCCCCAGCTCTGCAACAAACATTCCCAGCTCCGCACTTCAGCCATGTACTCCAGGGGCTGCTCCCAGGCCAAAGCCCTGGCTTCTTCCTTCCAGGATCTGGCACAGATGCAGATGCTGCTGGCACCTGTGCCAGCGAGCGTGACGGGGCTGGAGGTGCAATATAAATAGCCCGGGGCTTCCCATCAGCTCCTCTACCTCATGGCTTTGCTTCCAAGTCTTTCTCTTCTTTGAGCCTAGGCTGAACCTGCTGGCAGGGGCTCCGCTCGCCCTCTACCAGCTGGGTGACCTTGGGCAGGTGGCTCAGTCTCTCCAATCTCAGTCCTTCCCACTGTGAAAAGGAATAGAAACACCTCCTTTGGGGAGGCTGTGGAGTGACTCCTGTCCCATGTCAGCTATGGCCACTGATGGTCATGGAAGCTAAGTGGGGGCCTGTGGTTGGTGTCACAGGGATGTGGTGGGGAGGGCTTAGCAGGGACAGCAGGCAGCACTTCACCGCTGCCCTCAGAAAGGAGGTCCGAGGCCTCCAGGCTGCACTGGCTCAGCCCCTTCCCAGGTGCCAATTGGACACTGGGTACATATGCAGTAAAGCCAGGGGGCTGCACGGTGAGGGCACACTCTGGGACTCCGAGACCCAGGTTCCATGGCCAGCCTGCTATGTGACACTGACCAAAACTTCCTTGGCCTCTCCCAATAGTTTCCCCAACTGTGGAAGCATCTCATAGCCCTGATGTCTTCAGAGTTGCTTTTCAAAGTTCAGTCCTCACAAGGAGGGGTCCTGGGAGACAGGTTAGACTGTCAAGGTTGGAGATAGAGCTTGAGATTTGGAGGGAAGGCAGCCAGGCCAGGCCATGGGGGGACAAACTCAGGTGACAGTGCTGATCCTCACTCTCAACTCTGCTGGCAGAGGGAGGAACATTCTTTAAACCATCACACGGTGGTTTCCTGACAAAAGATCCTGAATGAATGAATGAATGAATGAATAGCTAGAAACAAATCAGGGTGATAGGGAAGAGGGGACTTTTCCTTCCCTCAGTCGGACTTTGAGTCTGGCTCCTCCAGCTCTGTGACTTCAGGTACATGATCTCCCTCCTCTGAGCCTGTTTTCCCTGCAGTCGGTGAGGACAATTCTGCAGTGAGATGGCTGCAAGGCATAAAGAGATGACTGGTGTCGAGTGCCTCACACAAAGCACGCAGCAAGTACTCAGTGACCTGTAATGTTATCACTACTCTCCAGCATCAGGTGGGGACAGAGGAGACCAGCCTTCCTACAGAGCTTGGACTAACACAGGGACACAGAGTTTTCTACCCTGGGGGCCACAGCGGATCACAGCCATCTGGTCTCCTAGTGGCCAGGCAGGGAAGGAGCGCACTGGGGGAGGCTCTGTGGCTTTCCGGACAGGTCCTGGCAGCATTCCTGCCTCTGGCCTTTGTCAAGCAGCTGGAGTGTGAGCTGCACTGTCTGTCTGGGAGCCGCAGCTTGTGGAAACCATGTGTATCTGAGCCTGGGTGCACCATTCTATTTCAGGCCGACACTGCTCTCTTTATTTATTTTCCCTGGGCCCCAGCACTTTGGAATCAAGCTTGGAAGGGTGTTTTGACAGACTGACACTCTCTGGGCTCCTCTGGCAGGAAATATGCTTTGGTGGGGGGAGGGAAGAAGGGCAGTGGGGAGGAGGACTCCAATGTCAAAGCTGTCCTCCTTGCCTGGGACAATCGGACTCCTCTGCCTCGATGACAGTACTTGGTTCTCCACGTGTGGGTGTGGGAGGGATACAGATGGAGTTCTGGTGAGGAAACCATTTCAGAGAGGGAAGGGAACCAAACACACTAATCACTGAGTTTTCAATTTAAATAACGCTAATATGATCATCCACACCAATGATATTATTGTTACTACCGACCCCAGCTGCCATCACCATCATTTTTAGGTGTCGATTGTTATGAGAGGCTGGTGATTCCCTTCAGGAAACCACCTCTGCTCCCAGCATCTCTTTGCTCATCTGCAAAGGCCCCTCATGCAGCCCCCAGTTCATGGGGCTGTGAGAAGAAGCCACAAGGACAGATTGTGGTAATGATCACCTTGCCCCCTACACAGATCCTGGCCCAAACCAACTGTCTGCGTGCAGTTGGTCTGCTTGGCTGAGCCTTAGGGACTTGGGGCTGACTGCCAGCCCCTCCCCTTGGCAGACCTGAATCTGCTTGCTGCCAGTCCTCCTCTGGGGCCATGTCTAGCCAGCTGAAAGTCTGTCTCTTGGGAGAAAGGGTCTTATCTCAGACAACCTTATCTGCTTCGAATGACCAGGCACAGCGAGGGGGCTGGTGAGACCAAGAAGCATGTCTAAGTTGTTGGGGAAAAGGGCTTAAGTAATAATGCTAGGGAGCTGGGCTCTGGAGATCTGAGTCTAAGCCTCCACCCTTCACTCATTCCATACTCTCCCAAGCAGCTGCCAGCAGGATTGGTGGTTTGTGCAGAAGACACTGGCCACCTCCAGGGAGAGTGCACCTCAGCAGTGTAACCCAGGACATTATCTGATATTTCTGGGCCTCTGGAGGAAATCACCTGAACACCCTTCATGCAAGGGACAGGATGACTCTGGCAGTGACAGGTGCTGTAGCAGGGAAGGGGTAGGTACCATAACGTCTGGGTTTACAACCATGATCTTCAATCCCCCAAGTAAAAAACTCACTACACTCAATGTTTCAGATTACTGGGGCCAAAAAGGGACTCCACAGTTCAACTCAGCCAGGCCTGTCCTTTTACACGTGGGAAGCCTGGAGCTCAGGGAATGGAGGGAAGTAGTCTGCCCTTCTCCCACCAGGACAATGCCTCTTCTACCCATGTAGTGGGCTCGAGGGCAACAGCAAAGGGCAAGCCATTGCTGGGTGCTGGATTCATCAAAGGGTCACATCTCCAGAGGTTGGGCTTGCAGTGATCCCAGAGCCCTCTTCCTCCAGGTTGCCTTTGAAAGACTGTGAGATCTTGGGTATCCAGCCCCAGAAGACTCCCTGGGAAGGAAAGAAGCTGAAGCTGCTGAGGCCATGGGCCAGGCAGCGTCAGATGGCCAGAGACAGGAATAAAGGTATCATCAAGTCTGCAGCCAGGGAGGCAAGGGGAGGAGAATGGAGTCAGCTGTCCCGGGGTCAGCTGTGCCAGAGTCGGGGTGCAGATGGCCAGATGCTGGCTAAGGGAAGTTGGGCACAGAAGGGAAGGGAACTGGGCAGAGACCGGAAGGGTCACAAAATGGGGAGGGGGATGAAAGATGACCGGATGGGAGAAGGGCAGGGAAACCAAGAGAGTGTAAGAAAAGGATGCAGACCTCGGGGAGGAGATGTGTCTGGAATGGGTTTGAGTCGTAGACATAGGGCCAGGGAGCTGAACAGAATGAGCTTCCAACCAAGATGAGACACGGCGCCTGCCCGTCGTGCTGGGCGCCTGCCCAGAGCTGCTCGGAGCCACTGTCTCCGCCCTCCTCCGGATGCTTCCTTCCAGATGCCTTAGAGAAGTGCTTTCCTGGGCGTCTGTCTGTCCGGCTGCTCGCCCTTTAGGACCAGGACTCTGTGTGAGTGTGTGTGTGTGTGTGTGTGTGTGTGTGTGTGTGCGCGCGCGTGTGTGTGGTTTCACACAAGTGCACACATGTCTGTGTCCTGAGATACACAGCTATTCTGAGTCGTGGGGACCAGGGGAGCCCAGTGGAATGCTCTCTGGGTCTTCCTCAGTGTGTCTAGAGACAGCAGCCTCATGAGGACCTGGAGAGAGATGCTTCCTGGGTCCACATACTGGGAAGACTTGCATGTGTCCACACGCGCGACCATCTGGGGTGTGTGTGCCTGTAGGCTGAAGGTGGCTGTGTATTTTGCGCGAGTGGACTATGAATACATGTGACATGTTTGCGAGTGGGATGCGTGCTCGCGTGCGCGCGGACGGATGTGAGTACGCGTGCACTGTGGGTCTGTGCTTGCGTGGGTCGCCTGGCGCCAGCCCTAGCTGCTGGGTGCAGAGGCGGCTCAACGCGCTGTCCGCGGTGCTGACCGGGGACGCGGACCCTCGGGGATCTGGGCAGAGCCTCGGAGAGGATGGAGATTGTGGGGAAATGGCCCCAGCCAGGGAGCAAAGAGTGGCCGCAGAGGGGAAGCCCGGCCAAAGAGGCGCCTTCCCAGCCGGCTGCAGACCTCCCCGGGGGAGTTGGGAAAAGTTCTCCCAGAGGCAGCGTTGGCTTTTGGGACAGCGTGGCCCTTGCCAGCAATTCTCCCCCAAATCTGGGCGCCGTCGCTTTTCATCCCACCTTTACCTCGTTCGCGTTTTCAGCTGGTCCCCGGGACCCTCCTGAGCTGGCTCCAGAGCTCCCGCGCGCCCAGCCGGCTGTACCAGCAGCCGGGTCCAGTGGGGCGCAGACCCGGGAAATATCTTGCAGACAGCACGAACGCGTTGGAGTAAGGGTGGGTGGAGAAGGGGTCATTAACCTTTTCCGTCTCCTCCCTTCGCTCAAAGAGCCCTCGGGGGACGGATTCGGACGGAAGCTCAACTTTTATGGATGAGAGGTCCGACAGCCTGGATTTGCAGGGGGCTGGCGGTCGCAATCCTGATGCAGTCCCAGGGCATCAAAGTCTCCCGGGAACGCGGAGGCTGCTCTGTCCCCGCCGGGAGTTGGCCCGAGCTGGGGCCCGGGCCAGGGGCCAAGCCATGGGCTCTGCCTCCCGCGACTCTCCCAAGGGCTGGCGATGGAGCTGGGCAACTTCACCCGGGCCACGCAGGCCCAGTGGGGTCCCGTCCCCTCCTCCTGGCGCGCTGCTCCCTCCGGTCCGAGACCAG
This sequence comes from Petromus typicus, assembly GCA_004026965.1. Lineage (NCBI taxonomy): Eukaryota > Metazoa > Chordata > Mammalia > Rodentia > Petromuridae > Petromus > Petromus typicus. Next base: position 42,113 of record PVIR01011283.1, read on the forward strand.
ATGGCGCCCCGCGGCCGTCACACTCACCTCGGCCGGCGGAGCCGAGCTGCACCAAGCCTCGGGCGCCAGAGGGTTCGGGGTCTGCAGCCACCCCGTCGTGTAGACTTGTCCCCTCCGCAGACTGTCGCAGGAGAGATGTCCTCGGAGCCTCGGGAGGCCGGCGATCTCCGCTCCGCTTCGGCGCGCAGACCGCGGGAAGGTCCCCGCGAATCCTAGACCTAGCTGGCAACCTGAGCACTCCGCGCCTCCACCGCCTTTTATTCGCCGCACGCCTTTGTTTGGGTCCCGGCTACTACCATTGGGTGTGGGGGTGTCCTGGGAAGGCTTTAGAGCCGCACGGCCACGCAGCCGTGGACGTCTAGGGTCTCTACATCCTCAAACTTCGCATAATCAGTTGGCAAGGATCTGGGCTCCGCCGAGAGCTGTATCCTTCCGAACCTCCCACCAGGCCCCACGTCGGGCGCTGCTTCCCCCGCAAAAACTTCGCAGTGGTATATCCCGGCTACCAGAGCCGACCGGAGGGGCTGAGCGCAGCGCAGCGACCCCTGGGGGTCAGTTCCCGCCTCTGCAAACTGTCCCGGCCATGCCCCCTGCCCTGCCCCCGAGGTTCCCGGGCTCCCACGTCCCTCCTCTGCCTCGCTCCAGAGCCTCTCAGCCCACCTGCCGGGCTTTGGCAGGTCACCAGCCTCCTGGACGCTCGAGGGCATCCCCGAGTGCCCTCCCGAGGGAGCTGCCAAACCCAGGCTCCTGGCATCTTCTCTTCCTCCTTCATTCACCTCTCTGGCTTCAGAGCCCGGAGCCTTGCCAGCCCCTGGGACCGGGCATCACTCCAGCGGCAGAACGTGGTCCGCCTGACACCCCTGGCTGGAGGGCCCGAAGGAGAGCTGGCCCAGCAGCCAAGGCCAGTGGTGTGGCCTGTTCCTTCCCACCAGGGCTCAGAGGACCTTGGCACTGGATTCGCCCAGGGAGAGCCCCAGCTGCAGGATGAAGAAGTGCCACTGCCAGGTGAGGGGAGCCAGGAATTGATCCCATAGCATCCGAGGCTGCGGACACAGGAACTGTGGAGACAGAGAGAGGAATGAAGCTTAGTTCCTGTCTTCAGAAGCTTCCAGCTCACAGGACAGAGAAGAAGACAGGAGAGCTGTGAAATGTCACACCAAGCCCAAAGCCCAACCCACAGAGCTGAGCCCATGTTCGTCCCCCTCCCAACTCCCAGCCCTTACTTTTAGAGGAACACTGAGGTGGGGTGGCCTCTAACTCTAACGTGCCTGTGAGCTTCCCTCCGCCCTCACCAGCTGGCCTGCCCCCTTGTGCCTAGTCCCTGGAGCTACACATGGGCTGGCTGCCAGCTGGACACATTGGTATTTATGACCCAAGGTGTCTCAAGAGCTCATCTGTGCAGAAGCAAATGGCCTGACCAAGTGTCCCTGCCCTGGCGCTCACTTCCTTGTGCTCAATTGGTAGGGGAACCATTGCCAGCCTGGCCAAGTCTGTCAGAGGATTCTCCAGTGACTTCATTTATCTTTGAAGACATTGGGGCTGGCGGCAGTGCCTCCCATGAAAGGTGGCATTCTGAGACAACAGACAGACAGACAGACACACAGAACAGAGGTGGAAAGTAAAGTGTTGCTGCCCCAAAGCAGAGCACAGATATGATACAGGATCCAGAAGACCAGCCAGCACCGCTCTGCCACTTCCGGTCCCGATCCCATACCCCAGAGGAAAGCAGAGAAAGACAGGCTGTGAGGGAGGGCGGGAGGAAGGAGAACAAGGGAAAGCTTTATTATTAGGAGAGCAATGGGAGACACAATGTGTGTTCCCAAGCCCAGCTGAGAGCAAAGGGCTGGCTTCGGTGGGTGAATGGCTTATTCTTTTCAGTGTGTTTTAAGTCTGCTTCCAGAAGCCTCCTCCAAGTCCTCCAAGGCATGCACACTGTTCCTTGGTCTGGTAAGTCCACAGGACACCCCATTTGTGGCCCCATGGTGCTGCACCACCACCGGCCCACACCTGGGGCTCCAGACCCACTCCCCCGAGAAGTCATTTCAGTGGATTTGATCAGGGCGCTGGTCACCCTCCAAGGGAGCTGAGATCCCTGTTGCCAGCTGGCCATAGCTGTGGCCAACTTGGTCACACCCTCCCAAGACCCTTCCTTGACCTCTAGGCACCTTCAAATGACCAAGGGCAGGGCTGCTTCAAAGGGAGGGTGCAGAGAGTGGGGTGGGGTTGGAAGCATGGTACCCCAGAACAGGGGAAGGATGCGATTTTCCCGGGCCATCAGCAAGGTTTTAAAAATGCAAACAGAGCCAGGCCTTTGAAATATGCCTTCCATAAAGGGGAGCCGGATGCGGCAGCTGAACGGGTGCAGGCTTGGAAAACCATGAGAATCCTTCTCCTGGGGCCCCCCCACCTCACTGCTGGTTCTGCCTGCACAGCCTCATTCCAGAGCCTGGAAAGCTGGACCCAGCCACCCCTGTCCCACCCCTGGGCACCTCCCTGAGCCCTGTCACCTCCAGGTGACCATCAAAGCTGACTCCAGTGGCCCATCAAGGTGCCCAGCACGACATGGCCCATGTTCCCTCCCCCACTTCCAGTGTTGCCTGATGGCAGTTCTCCCTGAGTCTGATTTAAATGCCTCATGGTGCTGATGAGCAGCTTCCCTGTCCTCTGTCTTCCCAACTAATTGGGAGCCCTTCTTTTGTGAGAAGTCTGAGCCAGGAGGGCTGCTTTGTCTTCAGCTTCCTGTTCATTCATTTCTCCTGTCTTCTCTCCAGCTGTGTTAGTGCAGAGCCTCTGCGCTCAGCCTCTGGGTCTTTGCTGCACCTCGCTGAGCCCCAGTTGTCTCATCTATGAAATGGGGATGGTAAAACTGCCCATCTCAGGCCTGGTTGTAAGGTTTTCATTAAATAAGAGAATCTCTGTGTAAAAAAATAGCACTCAACACAATGCACAGTACATGCTAAGCTTTGAGTAAATATTAGCACTTCCTTTGTACTATTAGCACCTGCTGGGCAAGAGCTAGTGATAATACCCTTCTTTGCCCCATGGTGAGAGTTGTGTGTGAATCAAACCCCTCCCCACCAGATGGTTAAGCAGCTGAGATTGAGCTTATGGGAGGCCTGGGAATGTTTATGTTTAAAAATATGGTAGATGAGGATATTTTCCCAGCATCAGGGGATAGAACAGCCACATTTCTAAACAGTTATCTCTTCCACCTGCTAACCTGCTGGCTCTGGAGATCTTGATCCTCATCCCAGTCTCACCTTCTCTCAGAAGCCAATGGGCTCAGTCAGGTGAGCATGAGTGAGTCTCAAAGATTTCTAGATTGAGAGGACTGGAATTGATTTTGATACCTGTCTTTTATTGACTATATGTCCTAGAATAGGTCACTTTGTTTCTCTTAGTCTCAGTTTCCACATCTGCAGAATGGGAATAAGGATCTCTGCCTCAAATACTTGGGAGACATCTTTCCTGCAGAGGGTGGACACATTTATGCAGTGTGACCATGAGTTCTCTATGTAATTGTAATTATACAAAGTTAGAAAGATTGATGGTAGTACGCTCAAACCTGTTCGAGTGATTATCAGGGTTGCTTGTACTCCCTGCAATGCAATGGATGTAAAAAGCATGACACTTGCCCAAGTTCATGATGAATGAGTTTCTGACTCGAGATCCCATAACACACTAGCAGAAGAGTTGGGGTTGGCTGTCAAGTTTTCCAGATTCCAGGTCTGAGCCTCAAGCTTCATCTTTCCCTTGCTCAGACCCTCTCCCTGGAGCTCTGTTCAGTAGACGAGAATGAGCCTATATGGAAAGAGGAAAGAAGGGCAAATAATTGAAAAGAGAGAGGATTGGGGAAGAGCGGTGGTCAGGCTGGGGAAGGGGTGCTGCAGACAGAGCCTGGGGGAGGCTTGACAGATGGACAGCACTCCCTGCCTCCCTCTCCCACAATTCTCCTTTCCCAGCCTTGCCTATCTCCTCGAAGGATGCAGCAGCCTGTGCCAGAGTGAATGGAATCCAAGTTATTAATTGCCTGCAACAATTAGCCCCAGCGCCTGGGCCTGCAGACGCCCAGGCTTGGAAAGAGGGAGCCAATTACAGCTTAATCAATATTCACAATCTGCTGTACACTCCTCTTTCGAGAAGGTGGCCCCCTTGCCCTTCATCTGTGTTTCCAGGGCCTTTTGCTCTCACCCCAATATCTGAAGAAGACCAAATATTGCTGAGATCAACAGGAGTAAAAGCCAAGGCAAGATCACATTTTCCAGTGTAGGGTCAAGGCAGTAGCAAGGAAGAGCAAGGCCCTGCCAGAGATCTGGAAAATGTGACATTATCCAAGGACTGTCCCACTGTAAGGGAGAGACTAGAGCTCCCAGTTGAGAATATTAAGGAGATTTTTTGAGGACTCTCATTTTAGTGAGGGAGGTCAGAAATGCTCCTAAAAATTATAGTTTTAATCTCAGCTCAGTCACATACTATCTTTATGGCTTGGAGAAAATAATTTCATATCTCTGGGCTCATTTACTTGTCATCGGGGGATGGAAGCCGCACCTCTCTGTGGGGGAAGATGCAGAGACAGTATGATAGGGGCTATAGAGTGAGCTGGAAATAATGGCAATGCTTGTGGTCCATCTGGAAAAAGACCTGAAAGGATATTCAGTGGTGCTCAGAGGAAATGAGGCAGATGAGCAGTGAGGACAGCAGCATGCTAATGCCAGATTTGCTCTCACATCCCCTGACCTTGCTGCCTCTCCTTCCCCGACTCTTTGTTCTCGCTTGCCAAGTGAGGACATGAACATAGATGCTCTCAGATACCCTGACTGAGACCTTTCAGTAGGGTGTGGGAAACTGGGATGTATTGAGAATCAGTATGAGCCTGTGGGGGCATTGGGACCCCCAGTTTTTCCGTCAAATGGCAGAAGTGGTAAAAGGAGTAGAGTGACTAGAAGAAGCACACGAGACTAGATATATAGATAGTTAAGTCAAAGTCATGAATCTTGGTTCTGCAGTCGTAAAAGAACCAACAAAGATAATAAAAAACTATCACCTTCAGAAGTCCCGGGAGAGGTTGACTAGAAGTCCCTGGTGGATCGTGTCCCCAGGAGGTTTCAGGACCATGGACAGCGCCCTACAGTTGAGTGAGAGTAGAGAGATGAACTCATGGGAAGATCATGGAACTGAAACCTTGAAGGAGTTGTGATGCTCTGAGCGAGTGATTTGAGCAAGATCCAGGTCCAAGAATAAATCAGTTACACACCTGGTTTTTTAGTGCCCAGTGGGGCTGACAGAGCTATTAGACCGTAGGGCTCTTGTGCAGGTCCTGTCTCCCAGTCCCCCTGCAAATACCTGAGGCTCAGGTGCACAGGTGGATGAGCTCTCTGAGACTCAGCATGGAATCCCAGCCCCATGTCTCCCACCCCACCCTGTTCCCTCTGGCCTTGGAGTCCTGGCACAAGCTGGTACCTTCTCCCCAACCC
>PVIR01011284.1:0-47738 GCA_004026965.1 Petromus typicus
ATACTGGGTGTGGAGACTCACCCCAGCGGCAACCAGTACCACATACCAGTGCCGGGCGTGGTGGCTCACACCTGTAATCCCAGCACTCGGGAGGCAGAGGCAGGAGGATTGCTGTGACGTGAGTTTGAGGCTGAGCTCAGGGCCAGCCTGAACCACAAAGTGAGACCCTGTCTCAAAAAACCTTAAAAAAAAAAAAAATTATTTCTTTCCTGTGTATCATTTTCTTTCTGATAATTTTGGCCTAATGTTTGTTGCAGGAATATTTGCAAATGCTTGCTCAAGGATCTTTATAATAGTGGGTTTAGAGTCTTTTGGTCAGCTAATTTCAGTAACAGTATTATCTTGTCACAGGTATCTGTTATTAATTTTCCAATGTTGAGTTACTTATGATTATTTGCTTATAAACTAATTTTATTGGATCATTTGTATTTTAATAATGTTATAAAACACAAAAATATCCTATTTAGTAAATTTGTATTTTTGCTGATATATTTTTGTTGATTTTAGCAGGCAACTCACCTCATGAATTGCAGGCTGCAGGTTCCAATATACTTGTAAGTTTTAATTTCAATTTCAATTCAGATTTCAAAGCCTTTGCTGTACTATTTATACTATTACACTGGATGCACCACCCAGTGGTCAGTCTGTATTATGGATGGAATTCTAGCCTGTATTCATACATTAAAGTCTTTCACATGCTAACTAAAATCAGATTCATAAGCAAGTCCAATGTTTATATACAACTACATGAACTCTCTTTTCCAAGCTCCTTTCTCTATTTCCAATTTCCCAAGGACATTCACCATTAATGTCCATTTCTACATCTTCCCTTGCTTAGTGCCAAAAAGGGACAGAGCATGTGTGTGTGCATGTACACAAGTGTGTGTGTGAGACAGGGTCTCAAAATGAAGTTCATGCTGGCCTTGAATTCATTATGTAGCCCAAGCTGGCCTTAAACTCAGTGATCCCCCTGCCTCAGCCTCATGAGTGTTGGGATTACAGGTGTATGCCACTACTACCACCAAAATAGAGTTTTAAAAGGGAAAAAAAGTGAGGCTGCTACTTCCTGCCTGCCAAGTCCTGAGCTCTTTCTCTTCTGTCCTTCTGGCCTTGAAGGCAACCAACAATAGACTGAAGCCTTTATAAACCATGTCCTTCTGGCCTTGGAGCCAACCAACAATAGACTGAATCCTTTACAAACTATGAGCTAACATAACTATATCTATATACTTTTAATGAAATTTGGCTCTGCCTCTTGGAAGCACAGTGCAACTCCTGCAGAGTTTTGGCTCCTGCATACCATATGGACATTGCCAATAGATATAATTATCATACTTTAACTGGGTTGTGAGAAATGAGAGAAAAGGCTTGGGGGACATGAGGCAATAAACTCTGAGCTTCACCTTCTCTATCTTCATATTTAAACTACAAGGATTCTGGATTTCCTACATTCACATTACAGTGTTCACATCCAGGTTTCTGCCAACACTGATAAGGCCAAGGGATTCTGTAGGTCTGCAGGTGCTGCAAAATCTAATGAATGCCAACCTGCCTGCAGCTAGTTACCACACATTTTGTCTGGGTTTTATAACTTCATTCTGTTAAAAAAAAAAAAGTAGTAGCATGATTATTGTACATTGGTCAGAACTAGAGAATATAACCACTGTATTTCAATAAGTAAAAACCTTATAGTTCCTTACCTCTAAATCCTCAGTAATGTAATTTGACCATTAGTTTAATGATATTCTCTAATATCCAGATATGGTGAGTGCCTTGGTCAGAAAGACAAAGAAAAATGCATTTGCTCTCAAGTATCTCAAGATAATAATCCTTTTGCCAAATTCCTTGGGTGTAAACATAACAGAAACATTATGAACAAGTACTTCAGTCAAATGCAGAGAAGAGAGGATGTTCGTAAGGCCACATCAAGACTTTGGCAATCACCTAACAGAAGCAGCCTACAACATTTAAAAATATAGGTAGTAAGTTGTAAAAGAGGGAGATAGTAGCAGCTCATTTCTAAGACTTCATGGAAATATTTCCATGTTGTTTCATGAATAGAAATAACAATAATACTCCACTTAGTCTAAAAGAAAAGTCTAATATGCACAGAAATAATCACATGTGATAAAATAAGGACACATAAGTAGCCATTTCAAGATTCTGAACAAACTGTAGCAAATCACTGGCTGCCATCAACACCTCCAGGAGGTTAGGCAATTGGTAGAGAAGTAAAGAAGAGTTGGTTAGTTTAAACTGCAGAAGTTACTAGCCAGTCACAATGCTCCAAGATCTAGCACAATGACTAATATCCACAAATGCCAATTGTGGCTAGATACTGGGCCATACACTAATTAAAAATGATGATCTAGGGCCGGGGATTTAGCTCAGTGGTTCCAGCGCCTGTCTTGCAAGTGCAAGGACCCGGTTTGATCCCCAGTAACCACATACAGTACTTCGAGTGGAGACTCATACCCAGCAGCAACCAGTACCACATACCACAGTGCCGGGCGTGGTGGCTCACGCCTGTAATCCCAGCACTCGGGAGGCAGAGGCAGAAGGATTGCTGTGATGTGAGTTAGAGGCTGAGCTCAGGGCCAGCCTGAAGCACAAAGTAAGACCCCGTCTCAAAAAACCTAAAGAAAAAAAAAGATGATCTATAAAGTGAGTCTTACATATAAATATGTTAAATCAAAGAGATGTTAAATTATATTTGCAAAATGATTATCACTAAATACACAGAAAAGGAGTATAAAAAAACAGAATAGGAGAGTAAGCCAGGAGTATTTTTGCTATTTTTCTTTCTGCCTATATAGTCTAAATTTGCTATGAATGTGATTGTTTTCAAAAGAACTTTTATTAAAAATAAAGAGAACTACACACAATTATCATATGACCCAGATCTTCTACGTAATTACTTATAGAAATGAAAACATTTTTGCAAAATAACTGGACAAAAATATTCATAGTTACTCTAAACATGTCTTCCACACTAAAAATACAAATATGAGATACAAGAAAAGGCCTGGAATAGGCAAAACAAGGTTTTCAAAAGTTGAATTGTCTTACACTAATTTTAAAACATATTCTAAACTTACAATAATTAAGACATGGTCAGGTAAGGTAGGCAAAAATTGCATGAGATATTTATCAGTGGAATATAGAATGATCTATTGAACATATGGACAAATGATTTTCAACTAAGACATAAGAATTCAGTGAAGACAGTCTTAAATGATCTCCAACAACTGAGTACCATAAAGGAAGAAAAAGAGAAAGAAAACTTTCAGCAGGCCATGGTGCATATCCACAATCCCAGCACTCTGGGAGGCTAAGCAAGGCAGATTACAAGTTAAAGTCCAACCTGAGCAACTTAGCAACTCAGCGAGACACTATACTGGATGGATGGATGGATGGATGGATGGATGGATGGATGGGTAGATGGGTAGGTGGACAAATGAATGGTGTAGGTGGCTGAGCATGTAGCTTAGTATTAAGACTCTGAGTTCAAATGCAAGTACTCTCCCCAAAATCTTGTAACTACCTAAAACCTCAAAATGTTTAAGTGAACTAAATGAAATCTGAAACTATAAAATATTTCTACAAAACAATGAAAAAAGATCTCACAAATTCTGAGTACACAGAGGTGTTTTTAGCCAAGACAGGGAAAGGCATAATCAAAAAATAAAAATCTTAATACAATCTTATCAGTATTAATACCCAATGTCCTTCAAAAGACTTAAGGAAATGAAAGGTCAAGATGTATGCTAGGATAAAATATTAATTAACACATATGCCTAACCAAGATCTTACATCCAGAAATATGAAGTAGAAATCTGATGACTTAATTTAAAAATAGGCAAAAATTACTTCAATGAAAAAGCACAAGATAGTCAATACCAGTAATCCACACAGAAGTGGAAATTTAATCCATGATGAGATACTGCCATGTACTCAAATGAACAGCCAAACCTAATAATGACCATATCAATATGTATAAGGACATAAGCAACTCCAACAATCACACACTGATTGTGGGAATGTAATACCACATGCTTACAAAGATGCCACCTTACCATTTCAGACCTATGTGTTTACCCAAGAAAAATGACAAATGCCCAAAACAGGAAAGCTCTCATTCATAAGAATCAAAGGAAAAATTAAATGTATAAAATCCAAATAATCATTAACAGACAGAGAAATAAAAATTGGTACATGGAAAATTCAGCAATAAATGACAACTGAACTTATTTCTGATGCATGCGATGACCTGGATGTATCTCAAAACACCACTGAGTCAAAGAGGCCAAATTCAAGAGTTGATCCTGCACAATTCCATTAATATGAAGCTACTTCTGAACAGGCTAAAACTAATTTACAGTGACAGAAGTCAGGTAAGTGGTTCCAAGACACAAGTGCTAAGAAAAACTGTCAGCAGGGAATACGAAGAAATTTTCATCAGTGATGGACACTTCTCTATCTTGATTAGGGTATGATACATATATGTAAACAACTGTCAAAACATATCTCACAACTAACTGAATCATACATTTGAAACATGTACGTGTTACTGTACATCCAAAAACTACATACATTGCACACAAAGGTAATGAAATACCATACTTTATTACATACAGTGAAATGCATAATACAATCAAACCTATATTACATGAAATACTAGATGAAGTTTTTAAAAAGTGAAATTAAGCAAACTCATACAAAGCAAAGTTTGACATATATTTTCTGGGTTGAATCTCTTCTCATTAAATAAAATATTCAAATGATTAAATCTAAATAATAAAAGTAGTATATGGGCTGGCGAGTTAGCTCAGTGGTTCCAGCGTCTGTCTTGCAAGCGCAACCACCCGGGTTCAATCCCCGGTAACCACATAACAATACTGGGCATTGAGACTCACGCCCAGCAGCAACCAGTACCACATACCACAGTGCCGGGTGTGGTGGCTCACACCTGTAATCCCAGCACTCGGGAGGCAGAAGCAGGAGAATTGCTGTGAAGTGAGTTTGAGGCTGAGCTCAGGGTCAGCCTGAAGCACAAAGTGAGACCCTGTCTCAAAAAACCTTAAAAATAAAATAAAATAAAATAAAAGTAGTATAGAAAGTTGGTGAAAAAAAGTTGGCAGAGGTCTTAAGAGATATATGGGTCTTCCCTTGTAGCTAATTCAAGAGTCTTAGTAATAGCATGTCAGAAAAATACTTAGAGTAAATCAGTAAAAGGGCATTCAGTCCTCTAAAAGTTTTTTTCCACTACTAAAACCCATCACCTCTCAGCTTCCTGTTAAATCAAGATGAAATTGCTCTTCTATAGCAGAAACTGAGACATAACAGTACTACCTATGGATGGAATCCAACTTATTATGTCTTTTATCAATACAGTTTTGCTGAAATACAGTAATACACATTTGTTTGCCACATTCTATGACTATTCTCAAGTTATAATGGCAGGGTCTGAGGGCTGCAACAAAGACTAATTTTTATGCAGTCCTACACTACATACATACATACATTCATACACACACACACACACACACACACACACACACACACACATAAAATTCCTATTTTCTAAAGGAATACCAGAGAAACATATGTTCTTTTTTTTTGAGACAGGGTCTCGCTTTGTGGTTCAGGCTGGCCCTGAGCTCAGCCTCAAACTCAATCACAGCAATCCTCCTGCCTCTGCCTCCCGAGTGCTAGGATTATAGGTGTGAGCCACCACGCCCAGCACTGTGGTATGTGGTACTGGTTGCTGCTGGGGTGAGTCTCCACGCCCAGTATAGTATGTGGTTACCGGGGATCGAACCTGGGCCCTTGCACTTGCAAGACAGGCGCTGGAACCACTGAGCTATATCCCGGCCCAAACATATGCTCTTTTTGACAGCATTCATTAAATCCAAAAAGTACTATTTTAATTCACTCTTAGTCTTTCCATCTCCAGTTTCTTAACCCTTTCATGAAATCAGCTTCAGTAATTACTGAATGTCCCCAGTCTAAACAATAGTTGAAAAGTGACCCTCTTAAAATCATACGAATTTACCACTTCAGCTAAAATTACAGTATTTATGACTCTATCATGTCTATTAACATAGTTTATTAAAACCTCAATAACTTTTTTTATGCTCCATCACACTAGTGACTCATATTTCTACAGTGAGAATTTTTTTTTTTTTTTTTTTTGAGACAGGGTCTCGCTTTTGTAGTTCAGGCGGGCCCTGAGCTCAGCCTCAAACTCACATCACAGCAATCCTCCTGCCTCTGCCTTCCGAGTGCTGGGATTACAGGCGTGAGCCACCACGCCCAGCACTGTACTATGTGGTACTGGTTGCTGCTGGGAGTGAGTCTCCACGTGCAGTATTGTATGTGGTTACCGGGGATCGAACCCGGGTCCTGCGCTTGCAAAACAGGCACCAGAACCACTGGGCTAAATCCCCGGCCCCTACAGTGAGAATTTTTTAAATCAATGTACACGTATTTCTTTTTAAATAAAAATTCTATGAATATGAGGAGCTATCTACAAGTTCTCTTAAAACATGTCTAAGTCTACAGAACATGTATTCCAAACTTTTAAAGCTTCTGGGTGGTAATTTTCTTGTTCTCTTCACTTACTCAATGCCATAATTTCATCCTATTATGCTGCTTGATACAAGCTTTCCGGTTTGAAAATTGTTCTCTTGATTGAAAGGAACTGGCCCTGGCATCAAAATCCCAAGGGGAAAATTTAGGTGGGATTGAGATCTAGAAAAGGAAGTGGGAGGATGCTTTAAAAAAATCCTCCCCAGTGGCAATTTAGTGAAATGTTATGGCTTATAAATCAGATAAAATTAAATCTGAATTGAGGTTCTGTTCCTTTTTAGTAAATATACAAATTTAACAAATAATTACATATATTATATAAAACAGGGAATATATTTGTAATGTCAAAAGCAGATTAAAGTCAAGATATAGGGAAGCACGTAATATTTTAAAACGCATAAAACATGACCCAATACCTTCACACAGGAATTGCCTTTCCTAACCTCAGCCTTCTATCTGGAAGAACTCCATTTCTCTTCTGAATCATCTTATCCCACAAGAGCAAAAATTTCCTGACTAGTGTCTTGAGTATATTTAGCTAATATAATAAAAAGGTGACCTCACTAGCTACTGGACTATGCTTTCATCATATGTGGGTGGCCAGTGAGGCTATAGCAGACAGAAAGGCCTGAGCTCCAATTACATCAACATCTGTAAAGTAACATTTTAATCTTCAGGCCACTTGCTTGTATTACTTTTCATGTGACTCCAACTTTGGAATGAAGATGTTTTGGAGGGGCTCACTTCAGCAGCACATAAACTAAAACTGAAACTAAAATTAAAAGTGAAACACAGAAAATTAGCATGGCCCCTGCAGAAGGATGACACAAATTTGTGAAGTGTCCCATATTTTAAAAAGTCATTTTGTAGTATACATCCTTTTATTTATTTTTTCCACAATTCCTTTTTTGCAAATCATATTCCTAATGCATTCTCCAGCACTTAGCTTGTTTCTTTAAAGTACAGCGAAAACAAATACATTTTCAAAGAATAGATTCAGGATAGTCCAGATTTGCTATCTCTGAAATGTATTAACACCTCTTTCCATCTATTTGGAAAGTACTGTATCTCCTATCAATGTCTTTCCAAACACTGAACTCAGCTTGTATAAAATAGCCTCCTTTATCTATCACAATAATTTTAAATAATTAAGAGATCTGAGATTATATACAATTGACTCTTGCTAAGAATATAACTTACTCAACTGAAGCTAAAGTACAGAATTAGGCTTAAATATAACTGACCAGACATATGTGACTAATAAGCTTGGGTCATTAATTGGTACACTTTTCAGAAGAATGCAAAATATTAAATCTAGTTAGTACAAACTTCAGTGACCCTACCTTTAAAAGGAAATGCCACTATCCACCTTTTAAATGTTTCCACATGTTTAAATGAAAAAATAGGTATAAAGTGCCTTAAAGTATTTGATACATACTAGGTGCTAAATAAAAACTCAAGGTAAGTACCGAATGGAACAAAGATTAAACATTTAATGTTACTAAAAAGAACCTCTCTACAAAAACAAATCAATACTGTTCAAAATAAGCTGCTTGGGATAAAATCTAGGAATGATATCTGGTATTATTTCTTATAATCTCACTTAACCTTTCTGCATAGCAACAAAAACAAAATTTTAAAATTTCTTAACAGTGTAATAGAATATTTAATGCCTCTTACTCATGAACGGAAAGAAGAAACACTCTATATCCTATAGGAGAAAACACACCACCTGGCCTTGTGCATATTATTCCATTCCCACATGTGTGAGCCAGAAATAGTAGCCTGTTCTCCTTTCAAATCAAGATATTATTTCCTTGTACCAGCTATGAGGCATGACAAGAATCTAAGAAAAACTGACTGCAAAGATTGCTACAAGAAAAGAGTTAGTTTACAATTACTTAGAACCACAGTTCCTACCAACATAAGTCAAAATAAATACAACCGACTAAATCTTTTTTTTTTAAATCTTTATTGGTACATTATATATATGCATCATGATTGCACTCCACAATGGGGATTTGTACCAGTATAAGACACAACTTAATTCTCATTTTTTCCCATAGCCCTACCCACCCTACCGCCCCCCCCCATATACATAAAATTTGTTTCCTTACTTTTTTGTTATAATCTCATTATTTTTCCCCCTTCACCCTATTTTACTTTGAGCATTTTCTATTTCACAATATATAAATCTTAAGAGCTCATATCTGCTAGGCTTCCTATAAAGATGAAAGAATTCATTCTTGCAAAGACAAAAAACATACATTTTAAACTTGTTCTGTCCTATATAAACCCACTTTCCTGTTATGGATTCTGAGGTCTTGATCTCATCCTGAACACCTTTCCTCATGTATAGGAGGAATCTGACCCCACCTGTACATGAAGTCGTGACTCAAGTCAGTGTTTCCTGTTCCCCACCAGTGTCTTGTTAATTCACCATGACACTATCTCAACTTAGCCCTCCAGCTAGAAATACCATCAAAGTCCTGCCCTAATTCCCTATCCCATCCCTTCAATTGAAACATATTTTGCCCAATACAAGTAGCTAACAAAATATCCCAGGCCCTCCAAACTTGAAACTTAATCCCCCCCTTCTTTTTTTAAAAGAAGACAGATAACACATCTATCATTCTGTTCTATACTAGACATCAAAGAAGCAGAAAAGATAATTCTCACACTCAAGAGGCTCTTGATGTAGCTGAAGGGGGACACAAGGTGAAATAAGTAAACATTCACAAAATATTTATTAAAAAAAGCCAAGATGCTATGTTTTACCCCCTCCACCTACTTTATATATGAAAAAATTAAAATTTGTTGCCCTTGATTTAAAAAGATACATTGTTCATTTTGAAATTAGTAACAAGTTAGAAAAAATAGAATCTTCACCAAGATAAACCACCCTCAGCTTCTTATCCACTTACTCATCCTTTTCCATGAAGTCTACCCTGATTAACCAGAAGAAAGTTTGTATTGTTCCACCTACACATAGTCCCAAAGGTCTTCCGTATCTGCCACCTGAAATAATATGTTTACAGAACCTCTCCTATAGAAAAATAAACTATTTAAACAATCTATCTACTTAATTAAACACATTTCCCCAGGGATCTTATCTGTCACTGCCTAAACTGGCTTTATATATATAGCATATATTATTAGCATACATGTATGTATATAGCATATATATATTAGCATATATGGTTCTCTATATTGCTTGTCTACTTTTAGGTGGCTTAAACTCTTTGAAAATTTAATGTTTATAGCAAAATACGTGGAAATTAAGCAACAAATTAAAAAATAACAGATGTCTCTCTCACTACTCTGACATTTTTTCTAAAGAGGGAACTCTTTTTAAGAGCTCTCCCTATCAACAATGTCAGACCTTGCCATTTAAGATCCATCTTGACCAGCCCCACATTTTAATATAAATACAAGGATCGTGACATACTGAATTTTCTATGGAAAGACTAGCAGAGTTCAATCCTTCTGCCTCTTCTCCTACCCCAATTATCAGCAGGCGTTCCACTGATTTTGTAACCACGTCTATTAATTCTGACTATGTAAATACATCAAACATGGCCCACATTTTTCTGGAGCAATCCCTATCTCATATACTTTTCTGTTCTATAAAGTTGTCATATGTATAATAAAATATGACTGGAATTTTACAAATTTGTAAGACTTTGTAGATTTTTTTTAAAAAGTTTAATTCCTTTGTTTAACTAAAGGAATGAGGTAATTCAAAACACACAGTGATGACATTTATACCAAAGAGAATGAGCTCCTCACTGGCACCACTACCCACCTTACAGTACTCTGGAGGCAACGAGCAAAGTAATTTTCAAACCCCGACTTCTAAAAAGCTGCACTTTAACCAAGGCTAGCTATCATATTAGAATTTTGCCTCTTCCCACCAAACTATCAACTCCTTATTACCAGCCAACCAAATTCTCTAAGTTTAGTCTCGACTTCCTTACTAAAACCAACTTAACTCTCTCTAAGTCTTAGATATGTTACAAAGATCTTTCACTACATTCAAGGTTTCCACCTTCACACCTCAGTACACAGAGGGCTTCCCTATTTCATCAACATCAAAAGCAATGCCTCTGCTGCTATTTTAATGTTTCCTTTTTTTCATAATTGATTTGCTTTTCTAATGGTTACTTTTTAGTAGCCTTTCAAGATTCTTGGGTTAAAAAGAAAAATTTAACAAAATACTTGAACCTTTACTAGGTAACTCTTGTACTCACTAAAGAGCTTTGGATATACAGAGGCTAGCCTATTGAGCTCGGTATCCTTTGCCTTCTTCCCCAGATCTAGTGGTCTTCTCCACCAAAACTGGGTATACAAGACTGTGTTTCGTGTATACTTAAGTCTGAGTCTGTAATGCTGTATCTTAGTCTCACCAGGACAGATCCAGTCCAAACAATAATGTCTGAAAATCTAAAGGAATATTTCCTGAGTTTGTTTTCGTTTTTTAAATTTCTTTTGTAGTTTTTTTGTTTTTTTCTGTTGTTGTTGTTGTTGTTATTTTTTGGAAACAGAGTCTTGCTCTTGTAGTTCAGGTCCTAAATTCACTATGTAGCCCAGGCAAGCCTTGAATTCACAGCAATTCTCCTGCCTCTGCCTCCAGAGTACTGGGATTACAGGCATAAGCCACTACACCTGGCATTGTGGTATGTGGCTACCGGGGATTGAACTCGGGACCTTGCGCTTGCAAGGCAGATGCCAGAACCACTGAGCTAAATCCCCGGCCCTTCTTTTTTATTATTAACCAACTACTCTGTGCTGAGCATCTCTATCTATCTACACTGTCATATACTTGCATATATATGTATATACATGTATATATACATATATATACATGCATATATATACATGTATATATATTTACTGTATATACATATATACACATATATACACATATATATATATGAAATAACAATGAGCTAGAGTAAAGCATTGTTCTATAAATATTTAATGATTTTTGGCTTTGCAGCCAATGTTATTTTTGGCATTGCAGGGAATACGGTCTCTGGTGCAACCACCCAACTCTGCCTTACAGTATACTGCTTCAAAATGGCTTGAAAAGTGGTTTTGTAATGCTCTCATCCAAAGAAATGGCAAATGTTTTACTGTGGTAAAAATGCTAATTATTCTAATTTGATTATCAAACAATGTGTACATACCAATATCAAGATGTCCCTCCAAAATAGGTACAAGTACTGTGAGTCAATCATAAACTGGTTGAAATGAAAATAAGTCATATTACTTAGTTCTTGCAGGAAGGGCAATACCCAACTCTGCCTTCCAGTGTGAAAGCAGTAATAGAAAAAGAAAAACATAAAAAGATCTGGCTATGTCATCATCAAACATTATTTACAAGAGGCAGTAAGTCAATCTTAGCCTAAGGGCAGTACAATGACACTTGTGTTAGCAGTAATGAACATTAAATGACCTTGGTAGGCTGAAGGGTATAGAGACCTCCCCCTTATCTATAGGTATCCTTTCAAGATATTCTCTGGATTCCTGAAACCACGGACAGTACTCAATGGACTAAATGTCTAACAAATTATGTACAGTGGAGATTAACAATAATAGTAATTCAACGGCAATTTTAATGGCATACTGTAATGAAAATTATTTAAAACTTATAGTTTGTTTCTAGAACTTTCCATTCAATATGTCTAGACTCCTGTTAACTATGGGTAACTAAACAGTGAAAACTATAGAAAGGGAAGGCTATGCATGTGTTTGAAATTCTTACTGATATGCTTCAAGTGGTTCTTTTACCATAAACTTTCCAAATGGACACTCTAGAATAAAGAGTACCTACAGAAGATTATGTACTCTGAAGGATCTAAAGTTTGACCCTATTTACTACCTAACAAGACAGGCTGCCAACCTTTCATAGAGAAGACAGAAGACATGAGACTCTTGAGTCAGAAAGATGACCTTATTAGTCACATACCAACAAGCAGCATGGACATCAGCATATTTTGCATGAATTATCCTTACTTCAACATACCATGAAAAGATGTCTGCACACTTGATAAGTTTACAGGAGAGGGAGCCTAAGTACGGGAAGCCCCGATCCTTTTTAAATCTTTTTATTAGCATATGCTTGCAATACATAATGTATTCTTCCATTGTTGGGTACTAGTGCATACATATATCACATTTTCATCCTTTTACTTCTCCTTCCCTCCCCATCCCCTTGTCTCCCTAATCCCCTGGTCTCTTAACACATGGTGAGAATGTCTGACTTGTGCTGGAAAAAGACAGACATTGTCTCCATTACAGTAAATTTTGTTCTACAGGGATATACTACGACTGTTTTCCAAGGCTGTTTACTGTACAAGTATCCTTGAACAGGTAATTCAAAACAAAGGCAATCAGGACCTGTGCTTAGAAAAATATGGAGAAATACAAGAGGCCCATGGAAAATTATCTTCTGACAACATATATCTTTGTTTCTACTTTGTCTTGAACATCTGGTTTTTCTATAAACATGCTGTTCTCTTAAGCTGAGTAATACAATACAAAAAAGAAAAGATAGAATTTATCAACCACATTAATTAATCTGACAAAAAGGAGGTTCAAATTTATTTATCATGTTTATAAGACTATTATAAACAGAGCTTCAAGCAAAAAAAGATGAGGCTAATATACTGCACTGTCCTTGCTGGATCTTAGGCCCAAGCAGTTGAAAAATCCCATAAGCTGTAAGGATCTACCTCAGAAACTTACGTGGTTTTCTCTGTATATTTCTATATTGACCTTTCCATTCAGACCAAAGTAATAAGCATTGCAAAGGATGCTTTACCAGTTACCCGGAGCAGGCCTTGAATCTGTCCAGCCCATGAGGAAGTCGAAGGCAGTTCTATCATCCATAACAATCCAGGCCAGTGAACTGATGTGACTCGAGTATCTTCTAGAGATGAAGTGGCACCACCAACCACTTCAGCTAAAGTTAGGGACTGATTTCATAACACGTACCCAAACTGCTGACTCAATCCTAGAGACAACTGTTGGCAGGGTACACATAAATAATGAATCAGTCAGTCCTCTAGAAGCCCTCCTACCTCAAGTAATCAAGGTTTCCTTTACTGTGGAGACATTTCTGTTATCACTTGAGAACTATGTTTCCTTAAATTCCTAAATGTCTTTTAAAACCATTCTTAGGGTAAAAGTCACTGTTTCTGATAACTGAGCAAGTGAATGACTGGCTTCACTTCCTAAAGCACAGTGCCAGGAGTACACAAGATGTGCCTGGAAAGAAGTGTTTACAATTTGTAAGGCTCCAAAATGGTACCTAAATTAGTGAAGGTACAGGCTTACTGCTTTACATATGATCTTCCAATGGGGGGGGTGCTTTAGGGTTTCTAGTTTAGTCCAAATAATAGTCTTGGGGGTGGGGAAGGGAGGAAGAAAGAGATAGAGATTAGCTAAAAAAGTTAGTACAGTCCACTTGTTCATACACTAGCCAGGCAGCATTGAACCATCCATGGAATGACTCAGCAATGAAGAGCCAAAAACATATGAAGGTGTTGGCAGCTGTTTTGCATGGGAGGTGCCCAAATTGGGCCTATCTCCTGTTGTTTCCAATTGACTTCAAAGGTTAAGGGATTAACAATAAAACCATACAACAGTTCACCAAGGAAAATTCCTTCTTTACGAATATCTGGTATTGGTAGAGCCACTCTGCCAAAAAACAAACAGGGACAATGACCTATGAAAGATGATCACATAACTAGAAGACAGTGAGCCATCAGTCTGGAATATAGTGATGTCCCATACAGAAACAGAGTGCTTTAGAACACCATCACTTTACATCTATTTCTTTAAAGGAATAATGACAGGCCTCAAACTGCCAAGAAACTGAATTTCAACTGGATAAATATGAAAACACAACATTATTTTTAAGTGTCCATAAAAAACACCACATTGTATATTTTATGACTATTAAACTTACATAATAATCTGAAAGTGAGGGGCCGGGGATTTAGCTCAGTGGTTCCGGCACCTGTCTTGCAAGCGCAAGGACCCGGGTTCAATCTCCTGGTAACCACATTTCATACTAGGCATGAAGACTCATGCCCAGCAGCAACCAGAACCACATTCCATAGTGCTGGGCATGGTGGCTCACATCTATAATCCCAGCACTCGGGAGGCAGAGGCAGGAGGATTGCTGTGATGTGAGTTTGAGGCTAAACGCAGGGCCAGCCTGAACTATAAAGTGAGACCTTGTCTCAAAAATTAAAAAAAAAAATCTGAAAGTGAAATTTTACATTAAACATGAGCTCCTTCAGATTTAAAAAAAAAAAAGGACGAAGTTTTCATAATATCTTCTCTAATCTATGTAAGAAATCTATAATTTCAGTATTTCTAGCTTGGTTCTTGATAAACCTAGGGATTTTAGAAATGCTTCAAATGGCTGGCAATCATAGCTGTCAAGCCAATCTTTTGTAGAATTCTACTGTTCTGAATCTGTGCACTCTGCCTGGATTATAATAGACATTTGGCAAATATATACTGATTAAATGAAAATCTGAAGCAACATATAATTGTTTTATTACCTGCCTTCCTCTATACTCCTACTATACCCTAAGCTGTTTAAATGTATCACAATTAGCACAGAAGAAATAATATGATTGAAAATGTGAAAAACACTGTTTCTTTAATGTTGTTTATATTACATAGTTAAACTCCCCCCCCCAAAAAAACAAAAACAAAACACTGTACCATTTTGTATAACCTCAGACTCTTTTCTAAAAGTATTTGTTCTTAAGGACTCTCAAATCTTTAAGGTACTTAAACCTAGAATCATACCCTTGTGCAGAGGACAAGAAATACAAAGGAATTATCATCACAGTGACCCACAGAAAACTTGAAAGAAGAATTAAACAAAGAAATCAAACCAGACTCAACAGAATATTCCTGTGGAGGACACTGTAATATGATGTCAAGTTTCCCTAAACAATGACTTACTGTTCTAGCTGTTAGCAGTGCTTGGCCAGCTTTGTCCAAGATTATGTCCCTTCCTGGGGAATTCCACATCCACTGAAGAATCAGGTGAGCTATAAAAGCCTAAAATCTTAGCCCTACACAGGGACAATTTAGAAGGGTCATCCTAGTTCTGAAATGCACAGCAAGATTAATCATGCATGTCACTGGTCTTGATTCTCAACACAGATTGTCCCTGTGTGCTATCTTGTGTCTTTCCTATTTCAGAGATGCTGATCCCAAAGGCACTCATGAGCATATTTGCACACTGAGCTCTACCTCGGGTTCCTTATGCAAGCTCCAAGGAATACACAGATTCACAGAGAACACAAGCATTAAAATACCTCTAACATTTTCTAGTGGTTGAAGAAACAATACCATGGAATGAAGAAGCCTCTGCCCCTACTTCTCTAATATTTCACAAGTCATATAAAAATCACAAGTCATCTCCTTAAAGAAAATATAGAGCAAGTTGTAAAATGTATTAGAAGATCTCAGTATGTATACTTACTAGCATTATTTTCTTGGCTGGGACATTTTCTTCCTTTTAGACCTAATAGTAACTGAACACATTACGTATATTAAATTAACCATGATCTTACATTTTATGTTATTTTCACATTTTAATCTGTAGTCATAATATAAATTCCCTGTGTATTTCCTGAAGCAAGTTAAAATTCAGAAAGAAAAATATTTTAAACTTCTGAAAGGTAATCTTTTTATGATCCTGCTAGAGGAATAAATTTCCTGAAATGTCACTGCAAATGCAAACATAAAATTCTTTAGCCTGTCAGTAAAAACAATTTCATAATGAAGGTATCTGTATTATTCCAAGCAGCAGAGTGAGAACAAGAATTAATCATACAAGACAACATTTCCAGGTCCACTCTATTTACTGGTTCTCAAAAACATAATCCCTCTCTTAGAAATCATAGAATTTTTAAAAACTTCATAAAAAACCCTCATTCTTTGTAAATACCTGGGCTGAGCCAGGTGTAGTGGTGCATGCCTGTAATTTCAGCACTCAGGTTGATTGAGGAGGATTACTGTGAGTTCAAGGCCAGCCCGGGGTACACAGCTAGACCCTGTCTCACTCATTCTCCCAGAAAAGTAAAGGCCTGAGCTAAAGATATCTGCCAACATGCAAAAGAAAAATATGCAGTTAAGGAAGAAGGGATATTAAAGCATACTTTAGTAACATACAATTCATTTGTTTTAATATTTAATCATTAAAAAAACCTGAAAATGACTTTCCTGAGCAAAACTTGTGTTAATGTCTAGATGTTTCAAGCTTAGCACTGTTAAGAGCTAGTACCAACTAAAGGCTCAACCCATGTATTTTACAAAAATCAGGCATTTGCAACTCTTAAAATCTTTAAGGCACCTGATCAAGGCTAACCTAAAGTAATATGACTAAGTAAAAATGGGGTGGTATGGACTGCCCAAATTCTATTTTAATGAGTAAAACATTAAGAATATGTGAAGACAGCACACAGAAAAATGGTTGTTAACCAACATTCAAAGTTGATCTAGACCTAGCTTGACCACACCTATCAATTTTTTTACCCAAATGTTTCTCAAATATTCTGCAGATGTTTTAAAATACTCAATAAATTCGGAAGTAGCTATTTTCTAATTTTTGCTTTAAGGCAAGGTAAAAGCTATCCTTCATAAAATAAGTTCTGACCAAGTAGAAGTTGAGAAAATTTCTTCCTGAAATTGAAATTGAATTGATTCTACCTACTGCCTCTCCTCTGCCTCAATTCTTTTATAACACCAGTCTTACAATGAACTTACTTGTTTTGGTATCAGTCTTGCTATGTGATTCAGGCTGACCTTGAACTCACTATGAAGCTGGTCCCCAAGTTTGCCTCAATCTTCTTGCCACAGCCTCTTGAATGGTAGGATTACAGGTAGGCACCACCATGCCCAATTTGGTGAACTTAATTTAATATTTTTGCTTTTATGTGGAATTTACTTAAGAAACTTCAATTTTTTGTTTTTACTAGAAGTTAGACTGCACATATTCTATTTAAGTTTTCTACCCACTAGCAAATAACATATCATCAAGGTTCTTTACTTGAATCCAAATTGTAATGGTAATTTTTCCATAAGTATTTCCTCATAATTCTTTAACATCCAAACCATTCTTTTTTAAAGCACTGAGTCATTTGTTCTCTTGGCAAAATTTTCTTCTGCAACTATAACTAGTCTAACTCTGTCAAAGCCTCTTCTATACATCCTTTGCCTGGAGCCAGTCGTCCTCACATGACCAATCCACGAACATTAGGAAAATACTTGAATGTTTTCATTTTCTACAATTATACTGGATTCTTAATTTATTCTATCTGTTGCCAGAGAGCAACCAATCAAGATTCTAACCCAAAAGTAAAGATCAGAAACCTAAAATACAGAGTATGTTTGAAAAGATGATTTTGGAAATGATTCACCAAGAAAAACTCTGACTTTCCTATGGGATCTCTATTTGTGGAGACCGCTGATTAGAAATATTTACACAGTAAAAACTTCACCACAAAATTGACCCAAGCGATTTAAGAAATATTCTTTAATGATCTTTAAATAAAAGTGTCCAAAGAAAAGGTTGTTAAAATATTTAATGTGAGTTAGATATCACAATGATTTTTTTAAAAAATTAAAACATAATGAATCCAAAATATTGTTTCAAATATTTCACTGTCAGTTATCATTACAAATGAAACCACAGAATTTTGGAGTTGTACAGGACCTTAAAGATGATTTAATATTGCCACCTCATCTTATAAAGGAAGAAATCCAGATCCAAAACAATAAAGTGACTTATCTGATATTAATTGCTAATGGAAGGGCAGCAGATCTTAGTACATTATTCTTTCTACAAAGTTGGATATTCCCTGGAAAAGTTCACTGAACAAGTTCCTCATTCCATCTTTCATACTGCTTCCTTTAAACATACAGAATGTAAGAGGAAAATAGCAACTTATATGTCAAAAGAAATATATGATATCTTTTTCCTGGCCCAATTCAGACCAGATCTGCTAGAAATGACTTTTATAAATCATTATAGGGGAACACAGAAAATACAGACCCATGCGTCCTTTCCCAGCAGATATCTATGTTGAATATGATAAAGTAAGTAACTTTCTTTCAACTTAGTTTGAATTTCTTGCAAAAAAATGTTTAGCTATATATATATATATATATATATATATATATATATTTTTTTTTTTTTTTTTTTTTTTAAAGGTTTTTTTGAGACAGGGTCTCGCTTTGTGGTTCAGGCTGGCCCTGAGCTCAGCCTCAAACTCACATCACAGGAATCCTCCTACCTCTGCCTCCCGAGTGCTGAGTGCTGGGATTACAGGCGTGAGCCACCACGCCCAGCACTGTGGTATGTGGTACTGGTTGTTGCTGGGGTGAGTCTCCACGCCCAGTATTGTTATGTGGTTACCGGGGATTGAACCCGGGTCCTTGCGCTTGCAAGACAGGCGCCAGAACCAATGAGCTATACCCCCGGCCCTAGCTATTTATTAAAATACTGAATTGTGTTTAAAAATTAAGGTGTTGTGTCACATAATGATACATGGCTACCTCTGTAGAAAATAATGCATATATTCAGGCAAGCCATAATCTTTTAAGCACTTCATTACCTTTCTTTTGCTATTTTCTGAATATAGAAATATAGTTGAAAGTGTTTTCTCCCATTCTGCAGGTTATCTCTTCACCCTGTATATAATACTGTTTGTATGACACAACCGAATGCAGCAATAATTGACAAACAATTTTAAAGCACAGGATGTCAAATATGCTTTATCTGGCTTGATAATTTACACACCTCACCTTGTTAATATTATATACATCAGACAATAAGACACATCCTTTGTCAAAACTGACCTTAGAATCTAATAAAAGCAATACCAGTATGTCCAGTAAAATGCAAAACATTCAGTAATCCACTAAATGGCTATTAGAGCGACTATTTACCTTCTTTAAAATACTCAGCAGACTGTTATAAAACAAATGATTCATTTTGTTTCAACAGCAGAAATGAGATCTACAAGAGGGAATTGTAGGGAAATGTAGGGATGTTAATATTTCCCTAAGTTTATCCCACAGAACACTGATACTTCAAGGTACGTCTCAATAGAATTCCACATTCATTTAAATCTAAGAAAGGTAAGCAGTATTTCACAGCCCCAGGAGTATTTATCCAGGGAAGCATAATGTAATACCTGCATAAATACCGAAGAGTATTAAATTCAGGTGATGCTCATTATTCACAGATCTCAAATCTGCAGATTTGTCTTACTTAAACTTATTTCTACAGCCACTGGGGTTTCCAGTCATTTGTGGACATTTGAAAAGCAGCATAAAATTTGAATCACCAGCCAGCCATTCTCAGCCAACCTGGGACAAGGCCTTGTTTCTGCACTCTTAATATAAACAAGTGTTCTTCTGCCTTCCATCTAGTACCTTATTAATTAATTTTTTAATGGGGGGTGGGGTTTGATGGTGATTTTGCTCTTTAAAAAATGGCCTTCCTTGGGCCAGGGATTTGGCTCAGTAAGGCGCCTGTCTTGCAAGCACAAGGGCCTGGGTTTGATCCCTGGTTAACCATATACAATACTGGGCGTGGAGACTCATGCCCAGCAACAATCAGTACCACATACCACAGTGCCAGGCGTAGTGGCTCACACTTGTAATCCCAGCACTCGGGAAGCAGAGGCAGGAGGATTGCTGTGAGGTGAGTTTGAGGCTGAGCTCAGGGCCAGCCTGAACTACAAAGTGAGACCCTGTCGCCAAAAAAAAAAAAAGGCCTTCCTGCCATTTTATTTTTATTTATTTATTAAGGTTTTTTTGAGACAGGGTCTCGCTTTGTGGTTTAGGCTGGCCCTGAGCTCAGCCTCAAACTCACCTCACAGCAATCCTCCTGCCTCTGCCTCCCAAGTGCTGGTTTACAGGCATGAGCCAGCACGGCACTGTATGTGGTACTGTTTGCTGCTGGGGTGAATCTCCACACCCAGTATTGTTATGTGGTTTACGGGGATAGAACCCGGGCCCTCGCGCTTGCAAGACAGGCGCCAGAACCACTGAGCTATATCCCTGGCCTTTTCCTGCCATTTTAAATGCCACCTAGTGATCATGAGCACAGGCTGTGGTAAGCATTATAAAGGAAATGTGTAAGGTAAGCTCTGCTCAAGTATAAGTTATTCCATGGGTTGAGTTTAATGTTAATAAATCAGTACTGTGTATTAAATGAAACACTCATATGAAGTATAATAAAGCAAATTTATGTATTAATGAGAATGAAAATGATGTATCCTGGTATATGCAGGAACTTAAATCTTCTCTTTCTTCTTAGAACTATGAGTTCAGTGTTTACAAATTTAGTGTTAATGTTGCCCTTAGAGGATGTAACTGCCAACAATGAGGATCCCTGCTACTTAAACAGTATCTCACACATCACCAGTAGGATTCCTTCACTCATAGAAAGTAGGGTTTTGCAGAACTTTTCTTAATGCTAAGATTTCTAATGACAAAGACCTTAAGAAATAATCACAGTTCTAAAACCTGAACTTTCAGTTTACCAGTAAATTGAGTTTATTGCTTCTAGAACTGATTCACTTTTCTTTGCAGAATCCATGTTACCTGTTTATTTTCTGGTGTGACTATGATAAAGGAGTACTTTGGATTAGTCATGATTCACAAAGTGCTACAGTATCAGCATATATAATATAGCATGAAAAGCTCCACAGACCACATCTTCTTTATCTGTTTAAATCTGAAGCTTTGACAGATCTACAAAGTGGACATATAACCTGCCTTTAGATTTAAAGTCTGTAAGTCAAAAGAAAAGCTTTTAGGAACTTCTTTCAAATCATTTCATTTTCTTCTTTGGATGGGAGTATACCGGGTGTATGATTTTCTAGAAATGACATGCTTGACTGACAACCACGTTTTCTTCATTTAGTACTCTGTGTATGTCTCAAAATACAGGCAGGAGTGAAGAGAGGAGAGGGCAAGGGAGAGAATGTTGTTACCCTTCACAGTGCAGTACTTCTTGTAAATTACACTAACTCAAAATCACAAACTACAATCCTCCAATTTTACTCTTCTTTTACGAAACTCTTAAGTACTCTAATATCTTTATGTTTCCATCTAAATTTTGATGTCAGATTCCATATGTCCATAAAAAATACCACAAGAGCTTTTATTGTAATTGTATTAATCTATAAATCAAACTGGAAAGGATGGACAGTTTTTACATTAACACTATAATTCTGTATTTATTTAGGTCTGCTTTGATTTCCTTTGGTACTATTTAAATTTCAACATACAGATTAAGTGTACATGTATGATACATTTATACCTAAGTATCTGTTCTTTAGAAAATAATATAAATAGTATTTATATTTCCATGTTCCTTTGTACACTGCTAGGCAGTGGTCTTGCAGTATCCACAAAAGTTGTTTCAGGAAAACCCATAAATACCAAAATCTACAGATACCCAAGCTCCTTTTTAAAAAATGGCATAGTATTTGTATATAATCTATACATATCCTCCTGTATATTTTAAGGCATTGCTATATTTTTCATAATACCTAATATAATGTAAATTCTATATAAATAATTGCTATATTCCTTAGAGAACATGACAACAAAGGGCTTAATTCAAACACATGCTTAGTTCAGCCACAATTTTTCTCACATATTTTAATCCATAGTTGGTTGAATATGTAGACGATGAAACTGAAGAAATGGAGGGCCAAATGTGTAGAGAATTAAGACTCCTGTGGGTGTGGGTGTGGGTGTGGGTGTGTATGCCTTACATCCTGTGACCTTGCTAAACTCTAGGTTTTTGAAGATTGTTTGGGACAATCATGTTGTCTGTCAATGGAAACCGTTTAATTTCTTCTTTTTCAGTCTCCTCTTTTATTTCCTTTTGTTGCCATTACGCTGACCAGGATTTCCAGTAAAGTACTGAATTGGAGAGAGGTTAAGAGTAGACATTCATGCTTGGTTCTTGTTCATGGAAGAAAACTTTCATTCCTTTACCATTAAGTATGATGTTAGCTGTAGTTTGTTTTATGTTTTTCCTTTTATGGACAGTGGAATTTAATTTGCTAATTTTTTTGAGGATTTCTGTAATATGTTCATGAGGTAAATTGGTCCATAGTTTTCTTTTCCTTTGTCCTTCCTTTACTGTTTATTGTTTGTCTGGTTTACATAATCAGGTTAATTCTGGCTTCATAAAGAAAGGTGGAAAGTGTTTCATCATCTTCTAAGTTCTGGAAGAGATGGGTAGAGAAATAAATAATGTTATTTCTTCATTAAGTATTTGATAGACTTGACCAGTAAAACCATCTCAGTTTGAGTAATGTAGGGGCAAAATTCAAGTATAAATTCAACTTGGTTTGTTTTTTGGTTTTTTTATGGAGATAGGGTCTCGCTTTGCAGTTCAGGCTGCCCCCAAACTCACTTGCTGCCCATGCCAGTCTCAAACTCAGCAGTCCTCCTGCCTCTGCCTCCCAAGTGCTGGGATTACAGCCATGAGCCACCATGCCCGGCACTGTGGTATGTGGTTATTGAGTGCTGGGCTTACAGGTATGAGTCATCATGCCCAGCACTGTGGTATGTGGTTACTGAGAATTAAACTCTGGACCTTGCATTTGCCAGGCAGTCACCAGACCCACTGAGCTAAATCCCAGGCCCTAAATTCAACTTGTTTTAAAAAGGACTATTAAAGATTAGCTATTTCATCTTGAGTTTTGGTAGTTTGTTGTTTCAAAGAATTGTCCATTCCACTTAAATTGGCAAATTTATGTTCAGAGAGGTATTTTTTGTTAAGTATTTCTTACTGTTCTTTAGATTTCTGTCAAGTCTGCAATGATTCCACCCTCTTCCTCTGTTGATACCTATTCTTTATACCTTCTCTTTGTCTATCCTATTGCTAAAGATTATCAATTTTAATGATCTATGAAAAAGAAAATCTGGCTTTTAGTTTGTTACTTCGGCCACTGGTTTTCTGTTTGGAATTCATTAATTTTTCCTCTTATTTTGGATTTACTTTTTCTTCTTTTGTCTAGTTTTTCAAGATGGAAATATGGCTAATGATTTGAAATCTTTCTTTCTTTTCCAATATCATCACTGAGTTCACAACTATTTTAAAAAATCTGCCTGAGCTGCATAAATATTAATGTGTTATTTTTCAGTTCAAAATGTTTTTAAATGTCCCATGAGGTTTCCTCTTTCAGCAAATTGATACTTAGCAGACTACTCTCTAATTTCCATGTGCTTGGGGATTTTCTTGAGATCTTTCTATTATAATTATAACAGAAAGTATATAAATCTAGTACATAAATCTAAATTCTGCTACATTTCCATTATGATCTGAAAAAATACATGTTAATTCAATTATTTTAAATGATGACTTATTTTAAAACCAAGATATGATCTACCCCAAACAGTCTGTTTACCTCTAAGGGATATTATAGCCTGCTCTCATTAAGAAAATATCCGTAAGTTTTAATTAAATAGAACTGGCTGCTAGTGCTTCCCAGACAATCTATATGCCTGGTGATTTCTGGACACTAGTTCTAGCTATCCTAAGAAAGGAGGGTTGAAGGCTTCAATTACAATTATTGAGTTCACCGTCCGTCCTTCAGGTTCTGTCAGATTTTGCTTTAGGAATTTTTAAATTCTGCTGGTAGATATATATACACATTTAGAATGGGTACGATGATAATCCTTTAATCACTATAATACTGTTCTGTCTTGAGTATGTCAAGTCTACTTTATTATTATTATAGCCACTATAGCTTTTCATTAGTGTTTGTATAGTTTTTCGACCCTTCTTTCCCTCCTCCCAGTACTAAGGAATAAACCAAGACAGCTCAGGGTTACATTCCCATCCCTTTTTATTTTCAGTATGGTTGCCCTGAATTTGTTATCTTCCTGCCCCAGCCTCTGTTGTAGTTCAGAGTACAGGTGCATACCACTGCCCTCAGTTTACATCTACCAAATTTTTATTTTCTGCTTTTTCCTTTTCTTCTTTCTTTTGGTCACCTGGAGTAATTTTTGTATTCTTTCAAGTTTATCCATTGTGATTTTAGTACTTCTTTCTTTATTTTCTAAGTAGTGGAACCAGAGATCATAAAATACAATTTTTCAGGGTCTACTTGCAATCAGCATTTTACCACTTTCAAGTGATATTTAGATGTCATATGGAAAACTATATCCTTTAAGACATTAGATGTTATAATTTTTGTTTTCATATTTCAAAGAACTAATATGGACAAACACTTTTGACGATCACTGTTTCTGTTTATCTTCTTTCATTCTTAATGTCCAAGTTCCTTTCTTGTAGCCTTTTCTTTTTTAAGAAGGTTTTCTAGCAAGGAACATTATTAGTTTTGCTTCATCTGAAAATACCCTTAAGTCATATTAATTTCTAAAACATTTTGCTGATTATAAACTTCCTTTTTTTAGTATCTTATGATTTTTGTCTCTTATTTTCATGTTTTCTGACAAGAAATCTCTTCACTGGTTGCTTTCACCACTTTTCCTTGTTTTTAGTTTTCATTGATGATGAAATGTCTGAGCACAGATTTCTTTGGAGTTATTTCACTTCATTCTCTGAATCTGTATTATTATGCCTTTCACTAAAAGATGATGTTTTTAGCCACTTCATCAAGTGTTTTCTCAGTACCATATATTGATTCTCAAAATCTGTTTTTCTTCCTGTAATTCTCTGAAGTTTTGTTTGATTTTTAAGATTGTCTTTTTGTTCAGACTGAAATTTGAGTATCCAATAGCACTTTTCCTACTTACTATATTTTTCAGTTATAATATTTACATGTCTTTTCATCTTCTACATATTTCTCTGTTGAGACTTTCTCATTCATTTCCAGAGCATTCATAATTGCTTATAGGAATATTTGTATGTATTTGTATATGTGTGTAACTGCTATAGTCTCCTTCAGGTAGTTCCAGGGTCTACATCACGATGACAGCACATGATTTATGGCACTGCTTTTCCAAGTTTGTCCTACAGTGTATATGCAGCACTTTTCCAATTCCTTTGGGCATCCTTTCTGACTTTTCCAATCAAAATGCTGGGGCTTCCAGGTATCCTGTTTTATCATATATTTATACTGTATCTGCTTTGGGATCTAGTACTGATCCCAAGGTGGCAGAGAAAAGAGGAGAAAGCACGAGGTTGTATTTATTTCAAAAGAAAGCAGCCACTCCTCAGTTTAGGCTGCAGGTTCCTCCCATCTATAGCTTTTTCTAATATTATCACAGAGTTGCTTGGAAAAAAGGAGAAGAGGAGAGAAGAATGGAATTTTGAACCTAGAAATTATGTATTTCCTGCTTCTTGAAAAGAACTAACAGGCTTTTGGGGAGTTTCTCTGTCTAGATTTTAGACTCTGTTAAATCAAAGTGCAGGGATAACAGAAGGAAAAAATGATTAACTGACAGCCAGTTTGATAGTTCTTTGAATTGTACCCTTTCGCAATTTACCTGACATTATTTATTCTAAAGACTTCTCAACTCCTATTCTGGTTTTATATTTGCATTTAAAAGGAGAAAGTGTATGCACTTAAAATATCAGACAGGGAAGTCTCTGACTTATCACTCAACGGTCACTGACACACGGATACCTCAAATGGCATCATGAGTTACCAGTAATCTAAAATAAAATTATCATAGTAGATCTCCATCAAAAACCTTAAATCACATGACAGCCAATTCTAGGAAAGAAAACTATGAAATTACCAATAAAAATAATATTTTTTGGCCAAAAGCTTTCTTTCTTTTTTTTGAGATAGGGTCTCACTTTGTAGTTCAGGCTGGCCCTGAGCTCAGCCTCAAACTCACATCACAGCAATCCTCCTGCCCCCACCTCCCGAGTGCTGGGATTACAGGTGTGAGCCACCACACCTGGCACTGTGGTATGTGGTACTGATTGCTGCTGGGCCTGAGTCTCCACGCCCAGTATTGTATGTGGTTACCAAGGATCGAACCTGGGCCCTTGAGCTTGCAAGACAGGCGCCGGAATCACTGAGCTAAATCCCCGGCCCCCAAAAAGCTTTCTTGAGTAATGGTTGTCAATGCAAAGTCTTCAAATGTTATACTCCACTATCAGAATGCCTCCTCATTCTTCAGGCTTTATCAAAACTTCAATGACATAATTATAGCATGTATCTGAGTATTTATGTGAGTGATCCTTTTAAAAGTAAAATGTAAAATGACATTGAATGGTAGACTCAAATTAAAAATAACAGGACAGGTTTATTTCAAGGGAATGGTCCTTAATCTTTCCCACATACTGGCTATGACATGAATATTAAGATTTCAAATTTAATTTTAACCACCAAAAGTCAAAAGTGGCAAGACTATTAAGACAACTTGGATTTGAGAGCGAAACTTTCAAAAAAATCATACATTAATAGTGTTTGACTCCTTAATAAACTAAAAACTAACCTGGTTTGTTTTAATCAATTTACTTTTTCTAAATTTAGATTGAATAGTCAAATAAAATGTTTCCCTAAATAAAAATGTTTATATAACACAGTTATTCATGAAATTTAATTTCATAGTCCTGACAAGAGAGCATTTTAAAGGTAATCAAAAAAGAACAGAACATTGAATCTGTACAAATCTTTTGCCAGTAGTAGAAAAACAACTTACTGAGATTCTGGGTCAAGAACATCATCTTTTATTCCAAATTGTGGTCCCCTATAAAGGGCCTTGGAAATTAAATCAAACTTCCAAAAACTAACATATACGAAAAATTAACACAGAAATTTAATTTAGCTATTCTAGTCAAAGTTGGTTTTTAAAGTTCAGCAGAATTTCAGAACCATTTCCTAAGAATATAATGGCCCACTAAAACCCATGCTAACTCTACTCCAAGTTCAGTAGGAAAGACACTATAGACAGACCAATGTCAATAACAGCAAGTCTGCCCAAGTTACTCCTTCTTTATTTAAAAAAACACTTCCAGTACTAAAGGTAACACAAGTTACAAAATACAATCTAGAATTTACTATTCAAATCTGTTGTTCTTATATCACTGATAAAAAGGGCAAAGAAAAACATGCACCATCTCCTCTAAAAGTTCCTATGAAGCACAAGCATCATGAAAAAAAAACATCTAAAGACACCTGTTTAATTTAAAATTTAGTATTTGGCTAACAACGATGACACTTTAAGTTTCTGTTTCCTAAAAAAGGAGGAAAGCAAACTAAATTTTGTATGTATCATTAGCAAACACGTGTTGTGTTGTGTGTATATGTACCAACTCTACAAAAAGAATGTCAACAGTATAAACTGCAAACATATACTACAAAAAAAAAGAAAAGAAAAGAAATAACAGCTTTAAGTAGCAGCATGCAATTTACTCTATTGTTGCTGCTCCAAACACATTTTCTTTAAGGCTAAACTAGAAAAGCTGTGCACAGAAGTTGAAAATGGGAATTATACTATTTACATGCACACACAGAGGGAAAAAAAATAAGTTTAAATAGCAATACAGCAATACCAAAACTAAACCACTGAAATATATGTATTTCTCTCACATATATTTTCAGAAAAATTTTTATCCTAAAACACTAAAATGTGAGAACCGAGTCAAGAAAACTCGGTTTGGGAAAGTAGCCTTGATATTTCAAGTCTAAATAATTTGAAGCAGGACTAAAATCTTCTGCAGGGTATTTTCATTTCCTAGCATCAGATCCAAGTCAAATCATCTCCTGTTTCTTAGTAAAGACCAAATGAACATTTCTAAGTTTAGTGGATATATCTCCTGGGCAATACTGTATTTTCTAAGTCAAGGTCAGATCTGCCTATAGAAGGCAGCAAACTGATTCCTTCAGCAGTAAGACTGGAATTACAATCAAGGTTCTTGAGTTTTAACACAAAAAGATTCGATGCGTCTAGTCATGTCTAAAACTATTAAAGATTTAGGGATATATACACACATACTGTGGAATATAAATAAAATGTAAGTAAATAATCTTCTAAAGTGTGTTAGAGCTATTCACCAGTCTGGTTTTTGTTAAGTCACAAGTTGACAATAGTTTTTCCATTTTGAATTGGTTACAATTTCGATGGTTATGAAAACCTACATTATATTTCCACTTTGCCTCTTTAATTGCAAACCCTAAAAATATTTTACAACTTGAGGTGCTTTCAAAGTTTGTTTACAATGCTTCTAAAGAAAAAAACTACGTTCTCTACAAATTCTAACTACAAAATGTGAACATGATGATATAGAATTAGTTTAATGTAAAGTCTAATACCATTGCAGAAATAGAATGATCGTAATTTAAATGTTGATATAAACAAGCATTAAATGTATTATCTATACACAGAAACTACAGAAATCATCAAAATATCAATAAATCATTGTAACTGTTGGTAAATGTCATCTATCTCTTTTTTCTTATTTTCCAAATCTTCTAAAGTGAGCAACCAGTATTATATAGTAAGGTTTAAACAGACTACACTGCACTTTTACAAAAAATATACACCAAAAATACTAATGATTTTAATCACATCTACATGTACATAGGTTCAGTAACACTGTGTTCACCACTACCTCTAAATTACACTGTAAGAATTAAAATGTTATTTTTTACATCTCTTACCATACATGAAAAGAGATGGTTCTCTACTGTGAAGATCTCTAGTTTAGTTGTTGATCTGGACTTTTCAGAATTACTACTTTGGAATTAACAGTTTAGACATACTATAAAATACTATAATGTAAGGTTCAATTCAAGTACTAGTTGTCTGTTATATTGATGTTAAATTCAATGTTTCTTTTAAAACATACCATGAACAAAACTTTAAACATATTCTATGTATATTCTATTAAGTCTTTGTAAGTGCAGTATTAATAGTCATACTGAACAGTACGATTCCTTTTTGTCACTAAATAGTTCAAATAAAATATATCTTTACTGACAGAAAATAAAATGTTTTATTTTTAAAATATTTTGAAAGACAAAAGTGAAGATACAATTAAAAATTTTAGCTATTTTTATGAATGACAATTTAATGTGCTTTTTAAAAAATTATTGCTTATGTGCTTTATTTTGAAGAGATTAATTTTGTTAAGAATAATAATGTAATGATATATGAGGTATCATATGACCAATTTAACTCTTGACAAATGAAAGGTTTACTTACTATGATTAGAAGGCATTTTAGTAACAGTCATATCTCACTGTGTTCTACGGTTACTTACTAAGTTTATCTTGAAAATGCTCCCAAGTCTTACTTCTGGTAAGAAGTTAAAACCCAAATGTAATTCTCTCAAACCACAAATTTAAATTAGACTACCACAGATCACACTGTAAATGACAGCTTTTCTAAGTGACATTCATATTTGTTTTACTTACAACATGTTAATTGGCAAACAATTTAATCTTATTAAAGTACAAAATTAACTTTTTAAAAGCAAAACTTATAGTTTATGCCTTCTACCTAAACTACTACAAAGTAATAAAGATTACATAGCTACTTGACAATGACTAGAAGTCTTACACTCATGTAAGTGTTACACTCGCATAGTGAGTGTTAGACATTTCCTTCCTCTCCTATTCTCTTCATGACAAAACCAGGTACTAAGAGAGAAACTGAAAAATCTGTATAGAATATGAAAACCGTAGCTCCACAGAACCAGTTAGTAACATTTAAAGGCAAAGAACTCATTTCATTTAATACTGAATTACTATATGTTACAGGCAGACACCAAAACTCAAGTACAGTATTGTCCACAAAAACACAGAACTAAAATTGGAAAAGAAATCTTAGAACTTAGTCAAACATCCTTCATAAATCCAAAGATGAGTTACTTAACACATTTTGAAGACTTTGTGATCCACAGTAAGTTTCTATTGCTAAGTACTACAGATAAACAAGTATTATTGAACTGTTCTTAATCAGCATTTTTAATAGGTTAACAACCTATTGCTAGCCAACAATTTGTCACTTACTCTAGCCTAGGACTTCCTACAAAAAATTTTAAAATTTAAAAAAACTTCAGATATGTCCTTAATAATCAAGTAAAAAGTAAAGGATCCTTCGTGTGTGAGAATATAAAGTAATTCAATAGTCAACATCCTCTTTCTTGTGCTTTTAAACTAATTTTCTATAAAAAATGATGCAGAAATATAGTAATTATAAAACTCCTAGTAGATTTCTATTTCTGGCTTCTACCGTGATAAATAGTATGGGTTTAGCTGAGCTGCTTTTTTGACTTAAAAGATTTTTACACAGTCAGCACCTTACAACAGGACATACTGTAATACTAAAATGGAAACTACTTAATCAACATTTCCTTGTAGAAACACAGATCATACCAACAGTCTTTAAGGGTAAAGTTTTATTTTAAAAAGCAGCATTTATATTTTAACAACTCAAACTCAAAACTTTTTCAGGTTGGTCAACACAGTTAATTTTAGTTAACACTGATATTATACACCAAAAAATTTAGAAATACAACCAGCAATAAAAACCAATTTATTTATAATGTTGAATAAAACCATACTTTCTTTTGGAACACAGAATGCTGATTTTCCATGTCCTAGAAAATAAATATAAACCTGGTCTCATGCCATGTATTTTTAAAACTATTTGTTAAGGATACTAGATATTATGAAAATCTAATAGTGTAGGAAATCTAGAACATTACAAAAACAGAGATAAGAGATCAATCATTTAAAGTAGATTTCATCAAGCTGGTATTATGGGGTATATAAGGATCAACTTTCATCTTTTTTACTAAATATCATCTATTCTACAACCTTAAATTATATGGCCCAAATTTATGAGTATATTTTTATGGAGAGAACTGTAGTTACAGGCATACTTATTTTTAGCTCTTTCTTATAAAAAGATAATTTGATAATGTCAATTTATTACCACTTGTACCTCTGGATTAATTAGCTAATTAAGTTAACCAAAACATGATGAAGATACAGAGATTGTTAACCTGAGGGAAGTAACATTAACATGGTTTCTGACTCACACTTTTAAATAATCCTTGCAATAATCATCCCTCAATTGACTCACTCTCTGTGCTTCCTCCTGACTGTCTAAACTCACTTCCTAAGTTTCCTTCTTGCAGGAATCAGCATTTATTGACTTCACAAAGAAAGCATACTTGCTTTTGTCAGCAAGGAACAGTTAAGAGAAAAACCACTGTAACAGCACTGGAAAGGAATTTTAAAAAAAACCTTCTCATGCAATAATATCTATATGCATCCAAAATAAATTAACATTTTAAAATACTGAACATTTTTCACACTTAAAAGGAAATATATGCATTCCAACAAACAACTTCATTTCACTTAATTCAGGCCCTGACATCTAGCTGCCATAATAATTTCTACGGTATCTACTAGTACTTAAATAGTTAAATAATATTAGAGCTCAAGTATTTTTCATAATGTCTTAGCACAGTCTTACAAAAGTTCTTAACAAACAAAAATGCAGGCCTCCTGAGGTCCCTTAAGATCTCATGAGACTTTTTATAATAGCAGGGTGTTAATCCCCCATGCTCTGACCTTTTTCCAATTTGGATCATTAGTTTCTGCTTACTTAAATTCTTATTAACTATTAATTGGCTCAGGTATTCCTCATTCCCTGCTTGACACATAGTCCATGTACTAAATTAATAGGCAAACAAGGTGAAATGGCTTCTTTGGGTGCCATATAGTATAGAAAACATTTCTCATTCCTCTAGGATTAGTAAAACAGTAATTTAAACCATATTGTGTTATGGCTGTTTCTAATTTTTCATCATTATATCATATGGCACACAGAATATCCTGCATTTTGTAATTGTACATAGTCCTGGAATGCCTATGTTTCATCTCTGTTGAGCGAATCTGTTCAGCTTAAGTGCTACCCCAGATGTGACACTGTAATTAAAGTTTTAATTCACACCATGTTGGTAACCAAAGCTGACCTAGCACAATGATGAAATAGTGCTAACGGCACAGCTCACCACTTTTTTCCCTAACAACCTCTTTCCCAACCCTAAGTCACACCTACAAAGTATATAAACATACTTTTCCTAAATTTGTCTAAAATGACTAACTTTATACATGTATCTGTATAATGCATAAATGTATTCATATATTTTTCCCATCATTTCAACCAGAAATACATATGGTTCCTAAAAACCAAATCAGAAAAACAGTGTTTTGTTCTTTTAACAGATCCTCAGGAACATAAAAACAGAGAGAAGTTCACACTCTCTAAAAACTAAAATTCTAAAATTAAAAATATCTAAAACTCAGCTTTACATGAATTATTTGGTGGTAAAAACTGACCCAAACTAAAATGAGAATAATTATAGCTCTCACTGATCCCACTCACAAGCATGTTAATAAACTTCAATTTAGAAATACTGGTGTGTGATTACACCAGGTTCTGTTACAGAGCTCTCTAGGGAATGTGACACAGTATGTGGTATATCTAAAACAGTAGTTCAATCTATTTTAATTCAAAAAAATCTAAAAAATATGCATATTAAGGTTTATAGGTAAGGAACTGTGGAGTAAATTTTTTTAAAGTTTATATAATTATTTTCTCTCATTATAACCATGAGTTCTCTTCACAAACAGAAAGGAGAGAGCTACAATATGGTTCATATTTTTAACTTAACTCTTTAATACCAACTCATCTCTTTGTTATAAAAGGCTTAATTTGGGCTACAAACAGCAGGAGCTGAAAAAGTGACTCTGGGAGTCCCAGAAAATATTCAAGTCAACAATCTTCAGTCTTAAAAATTCTCCACATTATCAATGTTACTATTTTTACTAACAACACTGCGCCTAGAACAATAATTTATTTCTTCCAATATCCTTCCAACTAGGTCATCTGATCCTCCTCTACTATACTTACAGTCCCTCGACATAGCAACTCAATAAAACTTAGTTACAAAATAGTTACTTTTCCCCCTGTTTACATGCTAGGCAAGCAGTCCACTGAGCTACATATATCCCAGCTCATGTTACATACTTTAATCCTACCACATACTCCTACTCCAACAACTGCCTCAAAAGTAAGTCTGTTTGTGGGCCGGGGAGTTAGCTCAGTGGTTCCGGCGCCTGTCTTGCAAGCGCAAGGACCCGGGTTCGATTCCCCGGTAACCACATAACAATACTGGGTGTGGAGACCCACATCCAGCAGCAACCAGTACCACATACCACAGTGCCGGGCGTGGTGGCTCACACCTGTAATCCCAGCACTCGGGAGGCAGAAGCAGGAGGATTGTGATGTGAGTTTGAGGCTGAGCTCAGGGCCAGCCTGAACCACAAAGCAAGACCCTGTCTCAAAAAATCTTAAAAAAAAAAAAAAAAAAGTAAGTCTGTTTGGCTATTAGCAGTAACTTTTTGAATAAATGAGCAACATTTTCCCCTGCAGACAGAAAATTTGTTTTGAATTAAACTAACTTAAATTACTAGCATGAAGAGTTAATCTGTTTTCTACAGAAAATACATTTTGAAAACATTCACATAGGCTCTATACAATCAAAGTAAAGATGAAGGTTTTTAAAATGCAATATAACAGTGTTTTAAGTATTTGCTGCAGTTATTTCAATAATTTTGACTGAAAGCTAAATATCTTATCTCTTACATTCTCAATAGCAAATGAAGTACTTTATTATAGGTATTAAAACAGGTACTTAGTCACTGCAAGGTGCATTAGTCTCCATTTAATAAGCTAATTATGTATTTTATGGAAATCTGCATTAGATGCAATAATCAAAAATAAATTCAAATTTTGATTTTATTTTCACAAAGCATAAAGCAGCTAGGTATGGTGATATACACTTGTACTCCCAACACTCAGGACACTGAGACAAGAGGATCAATGCAGGATGATGATGGCCAGCCTGAGATATAGTGAGGGGCCAGCCTGGAACACACTGTGAGATCTTATTTAAAAAAAAAAAAAATTATTTTTTTTAAAGAAAAATAGGATCCTAAACCTTGTTAACACTGTAAATTACATTAATTTGACATCAAAGCTCAAAAATTTAAAAAATTAATTCCAGTACTTGAGCTGAACAAACTTAAAACTTTTAATGGTTTGGCATATTCACTCCTCACTTCTTTTTTTATTTTTAAGTAAGTCCCACGAACATGTATATGTCTTGTTCACTGGTATATGTACAAAGTCTACCTCTCCCTAGAGCTTAGTAAGTATCTTTTAAAAATGAATACATAGGGTTGGGGATTTAGCTCAGTGGTTCTGGCGCCTGCCTTGCAAGTGCAAGGTCCCAAGTTTGATCCTGGCAACCACATACCACAATGCCAGGTGTGATGATTCAGTCAACCAAAGTGCTAGGTGTGGTAGCTCTCATCTATAATCCCAGCACTCAAGAGGCAGAGGCAGAAGGAATGCTGAGTTCAAGGCTGATTTCAGGACCAGCCTGAACTACAAAGTGAAACCCTGTCTCAAAAAACAAACAACTAGAACAGATAAATCTTGAG
Organism: Petromus typicus; assembly: GCA_004026965.1. Classification (NCBI taxonomy): domain Eukaryota; kingdom Metazoa; phylum Chordata; class Mammalia; order Rodentia; family Petromuridae; genus Petromus; species Petromus typicus. Next base: position 35,115 of record PVIR01011284.1, read on the forward strand.
TAAATTTAGAATCAGTAAAAAGCTATATATACATGTGAAGTACAATGGTTTGAATGTTTTTGCGTCCTCTAAAACTCAATCTGAAACATAATCCCCAATTAACCAAGTGTTGCGATGAGGTTTTCTAGGTCATATTCTTATGAATGTATTTCAGTGGCTATAAAACGGGATGCAAGAATGGGTTCTTTCCATTCCACCCTTTTTTCCATTTGAGATCACAACCATCCTCCTCTCCAGAGAATGCAGCAATCAGATACCATCTTGCAACCAACTGCCTTGATCTTGAACTTCCAACTTTTGAACTATTAAGAGAATAAATTTCCATTCTTTACAAATTACCTCATTTGAAGTACTATCACCGAGCTCAAAATGAACTAAAACATAAAAAATCTTCGTATAAATAATCTGTGCCAAGCTTATTATTTCAATAAAATGTCTATCAAGTGATTTTTGTAGGTTGATCTAATCACTGTTAGCCCTTAATTTATTACTAAAAAATATAGAAAACTGAGGACTTCTGGTCCTGAATCTAGATTATGTTTTGAAAGTGAAGACTTAATTTTCTAAAAATTTCAAAAACTAAATTTTGAGGCTGAGGATGTATCTTAATGTTAAGAGTATTAGTCTCTTAACATTAACTGAACATTAACATTAACATTATGACTGAATCATCACACCTGGCATTGTGGTATGTGGTTGCCAGGATCAAACCTGGGACCTTGCACTTGCAAGGCAGGCGCCAGAACCACTGAGCTAAATCCCCAACCCTATGTATTCATTTTAAAAAAATATTTACTAAGCTCCAGGGAGAGGTAGACTTTGTACATATACCAGTGAACAAGACATATACATGCATGAGGACATGAATTTAATACAAGGGGAAGAAAGTACTTTACTTCTGAGTCTGAGATTCAGGTAATCGAATAATTTATCCAAAAACTCTCTACCACTGGGCCTACCATTATACCAAGCATCCCACATAAATATCAAAATAATATCTATCTTTGAGAAAGGCATAAATGTGAGGAGAGAGTCACTTAACCAATGAGTAAATAGCCAATGTTATTAGCAGTGTGAACAAAACAAGAAAAGAGAAAAGGGACTGAAACTAGAGCCCAGGTTCACAGATGAGATGACAAGGCAACTCAGTGGTTGTCACACTGGAGTTGATGGAATGCTAACACCAATGAAAGACACTATGATAAGAAGGCAGAGCATATATAGTACAGTGTCTTAGTCTGTGCTGTGCTGCTGCAAGAGCATACCACAGACTGGAGAACATCTAATCAAAAATGTAACAGAACTTCTAATCAAAAATATAATAATCAGAGCTTCCAGGAGGTGGGAGGTATCAAGTCAAGACAGTGCAGGTTTGTATCTGGTAAAGTCACTCTCTTAAGAAGGTGCCAGGATCCTCATATGGGATAAGGCAGAAAAGTTAAAAGGCAAAATTGGGGCAAATTGACACTTTTATAATGGTATTAATCCTATCAATGGCAAATCACCTTAAAAGTCTAATATAAATCTCATAACACTGGCAATTCAATTTCATTATTAGCCTTGGAGGAGACAAATATTTAATCTGAGGCCCACAGGTATACACAAACAAAAATGGTAAAGAAAGAAAAGCTTTTGGGAGAGAAAAATGCTGGGGATTGAACTGAGGGCTTTAAACATGGCTGATAAGTACTCTACCACTAAGCTACATTCATAAAAAATAATATGCAATAAAACCAACAGTACATCCTTGACTTTCAAACTTGGTAACTCAGTCAGTTTCTGAGGAACAGGTGAGATTTGGATACTTACCTGGGTACATGCTATAGATACTAAGAGGCAGACGAATCTTCATTAAGCCTATTAACCCAATTAGTTTATATGTCAGTTTGGTTGTGGGTTGAGCATCTACTGCATATATAACACTGTATATATAATATATAATGTACATATTTAATGTATACAACATTAAACTATCTTTGATATGGACTGCCTTTTCACAAAAAAAACATTCTTACAACAGCCTCTGCCAAAATAATTTAAACCAAATATTCTCTTAAGAATCTGAAATTCTAGGGGCCGGGGATATAGCCCAGTGGTTCCAGCGCCTGTCTTGCAAGCACAAGGGCCTGGGTTCGATCCCCGGTTAACCACATAACAATACTGAGCATGGAGACTCACCCCAGCAGCAACCAGCACCACATACCACAGTGCCGGGCGTGGTGGCTCACGCCTGTCATCCCAACACTCGGGAGGCAAAGGCAGGAGGATTGCTGTGATGTGAGTTTGAGGCTGAGCTCAGGGCCAGCCTGAACCACAAAGCGAGACCCTGTCTCAAAAAACCTTAAAAAAAAAAAAAAAAAAAAAAAAAGAATCTGAAATTCTAGGGCTAAGATAAAATTTACACATATTTTCCAAAAGGTACGGGGTGCTGGCTCAAAATGACACTGGTATCTTCACATTCTTATCTATTATTCATAATAATTACATATAAACATGTTGGTTGCTCTAAAACTCCTTAATTTAAATTTTTTCATATATACTAATCTTGTTTCTTCAAAAAGGAACATTTTTTAAACAGCAAAAACCTGAGCTTGATCTTCTCTCAAAGATGTCACATATATCCTAAAATATAGCTGGTATTCAATTAAATATTCATTGATTGTTTATTGAAACTGGAGTTGCTACCTTTTTAATGTACATGGCTGTTTAAAATATGCCAGATAAGGGGCCAGGGACATAGTTCAGTGATTCCGTGCCTGTCTTGCAAGATCAAGGGCCTGGGCTCGATCTCTGGATACCACATACAATACTGGGCCTGGAGACTCACACAGCAGCAATCAGTATCACATACCACAGTGCCAGGCGTGATAGCTCACACCTGTAATCCCAGCATTTGGGAGGCACTGGCAGGAGGATTGCTGTGATGTGGGTTTGAGGCTGAGCTCAAGGCCAGCCTGGACTACAAAGCGAGGCCAATAAGTAAGTTAGCCCTGTAAATTTTCATTTTAGCTGATTCCTCTTTAGAAAACTAAAAAATGGGTAGGAACTAGTCTGTCAAGAATTCTGTAATTTGCACTTCATCATGATAACTTGAGACTGAGTTTGATCACAAACTTTATTCTTCAGAAATACGTATTTCTAAGCATTAGTCAACTAATTTATTTATAACAACCACAAGAGACATTCTGAAGAATTTATAACCCTGAATTTATACGTTGAGGCAACATTCTACGCAAACTTATGCAACCTGGAAGTTTAGACATTTTTAATACTATTCCACCATCTTCATACTACCATAAAACTAAAGAAAAGTACAAGATGACAGGTGTAAATAGAATACATTCAACAAATATTTATTGAAGTCACCAATTAAATAAATATAACTGAAACTAAAAATGCACTAAGGCATCCTGACAACAAATGCTCACTTTTAAAATGGTGGGAAAAAATTGCTGGAAAACAATAAAAGCAATTATTACCCCTTTATGACTGAAGGATAATTACATAATTGTAAAGAGATTATGCTTAGAATGCTAAATACTAGACTATAAATACATTTGAGTAATTTTTAAAGGAACAGTCTAAAGCAGACAGTTTGCTAAGAGTATGTGTGAAATAATACATACTACTTTCAAAAACAACAAAATCAAGTATATTTTCCAACCAGAGAAAATAAATGAATTTATTAAATTTTTCCTATATTATAAATACATCATTTTAGAAATATATTTGTGAAAACTGTCTAACAAGTGATAATTAAGTTCTCATTCATTTTTATACAGCATTTAAATATCTGATAAAATTGTTTTAAACTTTTAAAAAAAGATGAAGAAACGCAATCAACAAAATTCCAGGGTGAAACAAAGAAACAAAACATCCTGAAGAAATAAGTTTTATTTTTCAAAATTGATATAAAGATTGCATATACTTACAACAAACATTATGTCTTGAAAAATACACACTATGGTATCGCTACTCAAACTAACATATATATTACCTTGCATAGTTAACATTCTTTGTGGAAGGATAATTAATATAGTTTCTTGGCAGTTTTCAGATATGTAATACACTGTACTGATATTAACATATAGTTACTATGCTGTACAACAGGGAATTTTGTATCCTTTGACCAACATCTTACAATCCTACTCCCTAACCCAGTCCCTGGCACCTGTACTATTCTATTTGGCTTCACTGGGTTCAATTTTTTTAGTTCTATATATTTGTGAGATTACATAGTTTTTATTTCTCTTTTCGTGTTTATTTCATTTAGCTTAATGGCCTCCAGGTTCAATATCTTGTTGATTATTCAGAAGTTTAATATTGATATGTATTAAGAACTTTTGTTTTGTTTTTGTGCTGGTGATGGTACTCTGTCACTGAGCTACAGGCCAGCTCATTTTGTTTTTTTTTTTACGACAGTGTCTTAAATAGGCCAGGGACTTATGACCCTGTTACTTCAGTCTCCCAAAGTGCTGGGATTATAGGCATCCACCAGCACATCAGACTGATATTTAATTCTAGCCCCTTCATTGGTAAAATAAGGGTTACAGAAAAATTGCTAATCACATCCAGCAACCAATCTCATTATTGCAAAAACATGGATGAAGAGTCTAGTTTTTCTAGTCTTATTTCCTATGAACCCTGTTTCTCATATTTCCTTAAATCTTACCTCAGCCTTTATCTTTGCTCTAATTTGTTTTAATCAACGTTACTAAACTTTTTACAGTCAGAATAAACTTTGGGGAAAATCAGGAGAATGGATAGTGGAACAGAAAGAACAGAGGCAAATAATCACTTTAATACTTCTTGCTCTGCAGTAAGATTTGTACACTAAGTACTGCAATATGAAAGCAATTCAAATCACTAAAGATGCTCATCAACTACAGAGGTGCTCAATAAATGCTGACTTAGAACTAGAAACATTTATCAGATGGCAAAAGTTTTGGAAGATTGGACAACTTCCCTTCACCAATGTCCTTTTTTTTTTTTAAGGTTTTTTGAGACAGGGTCTCACTTTGTGGTTCAGGCTGGCCATGAGCTCAGCCTCCAACTCACATCACAGCAATCCTCCTGCCTCTGCCTCCCGAGTGCTGGGATGACAGGCGAGACGCCCGGCACTGGTATGTGGTATTGGTTGCCCCTGGGGTGAATCTCCACATCCAGTATTGTTATGTGGTTACCGGGGATAGAACCCGGGTCCTTGAGCTTGCAAGACAGGCGCCGGAACCACTGAGCTAACTCCCCGGCCCTCACCAATGTCCTTTTATCCCCTTATTTTCTAAAATGATAGCACCTTCAGAGGATGCTGGGAGCCAATAACCAGAGTAGATAAGGGCTATTTGGTCCACTGCAGAATATATATAACTGGATTCTGTATTTACATCAAGAAAGTGAAAAAAAAACTTGGGTGTCTCTTTTTAAAAGATCTGCTAAAAGACAATTTTAAACAACAATTAAATTGCTTAATTTAAGATTAAGTTAGATGGGATAAAACTTTCCTTTGCTGATGTCGGGCCTGTAATACTGGTTTTATAGCTTGAAAATTCAAGATGTCCTTTTATGCCACAGTGTATTAATACAATGCACCCTCTCCAGACCACAAACTGCCTTCTCCTAATCAAGTAATAACTGTACACATAAAGATTCACTCCTGAATACATTCAGGAGTAAATTAGGAGATTTAAATTCAGGAATTCTAGTGAAGCATATTTAGAAATAGTGTACCCAACAGCCATTTTAAAAAATGAGGCACAAAGAGGATAAACAAGCCAGAACATGGGTTTCTGTAATTGAGGTTTAGAAAAGAAAATTAGAAGCAGGCCTTAGACGTAAACCTTAGTATCAGATAAAAGCAGATTTAGTAAAAAGGGTATGCTAATCCAAACCAAGACTTCAGCTTAGGTTTTAAAGGCTATGTCGTAGTACCAAAAATAATCACTTAATAAGTACAGGTTATCCAAACATTTTCCTTGCTGACATATCCAAGTCTATCTCTAAAACCACAATGAAAAGAATAAGCATTGATTACTCTGATGTCCTATATCAGCAAAGTACTAAGAACCCGAACAAAGAAAAGATATAAAGTATTCAATTCACACTAGAGAAAAAGGAATATAAGAACTCAATTGAATTTTTTTTTTTTTTTTTTGGCTAGGGAGAAGGAAGGGAGGAAGATAGGTTAGAAGAGATAGGCAGGAAAGTGGAGAGAGAGACCTGCTTTTTAGTGCTGTGGAGACTGAACTGAGTATCTCTACACTGAGCGACATCCTTATCCTTTTCTTTTTTTTGAGACAGGGTCTCACTTTTGTAGTTCAGGCTGGCCCTGAGCTCAGTCTCGAACTCAGCAATCCTCCTGCTTTTGCCTCTCAAGTGCTGTTATTACAGGCGTGAGCCACCATGCCGGGCACTGTGGTAGGTAGTTGACATGCTTGTTGTTGACAATCAACAAATTAAAAAACCCTTAAAAATAGCAAGGGATTACAAAAAAAAAAAAAAATCAATCCAACAGCTGATAAATGACACAAAGAAGACAAGAAGACTAATGTAAGATTAATGTTATTCAATGAAGAATCTAAAAAAAGCACAAAGGGCATTTTAAAAATGTTCACAAAGGGCCGGGGATTTAGCTCAGTGGTTCCAGCAACTGTCTTGCAAGTCCAAGGACCAGGGTTTGATTCCCAGTAACCACATACAGTACTGGGCGTGGAGACTCATGCCCAGCAGCAACCAGTATCACATACCACAGTGCAGGGCGTGGTGGCTCACGCCTGTAATCCCAGCACTCGGGAGGCAGAGGCAGGAGGATTGCTGTGATATGAGTTGGAGGCTGAGCCCAGGGCCAGCCTGAACTACAAAGTGAGACCCTGTCTCAAAAAATAAACCTAAAAAAAAAAAAAAAAAAAATTTAACATAAGAATGTCAGAAGAAGAAACAAATCACCTATGAAGGAAAACCCATCTGAATCACAGCAGACATCTCAACTCAAACCCTGACAACAGTAGAGCTTGCAGTGAAATATTTCAAAGAATAAAAGAAAACAACCACCAACCCAGACTGATAAATTCTACAAAATTATCTTATCAAAATTAATGGAGACATAAGATCCTTCTATTATACAAAACATCTGAAGAAATTCAGGACCACCAAACCACTAGTCCAAAAAATCCTAAAGGATATTCTAGAAAGAAAAAACAAAGATAACAATTCCAAGAATTCCAACAGAAGGAATCCACCAGGCAAGGCAAGCAATTAAAGAGAAGGAAAAAAGAACCAACAATAAGAAAACAATATAACGACAAAGATAAGTAAACACCTATCAGTTTTAAGCATCTATGTGAAGGTCTCAGGTGGCAAAACGGATCAATAAACAAGATCCACAATATACTTCATACAAGAAACATTTAACCCAAAGAAAAATCCATGGACTGAAAAATCAAAGAATGGAAAACAATATACTCCATGTAATAGGAACCCAGAAAAAAGCAGAGGGAGTTATTCAATTTATAGACAAAGTGGGTTTCAAACAAAGACAAAGAAAGTTACTATAAAAAGTTACATGTTCTACCATAAGGTAGAACATTTTTAAGAACTTGATGTACTATCTTCATATTCATCCAGTCACAAGGAGCATATGAAATTGAACTTTATAAACACTTGATAGCCCCTAACCCATTCATGTATTTTCCTACTCATTCCTCTAGCTACTGTATGTTCATTCAATATTTGTCTCAGCTACATTTTTTCCTAAAAATACTTCTAAACATGTTCTTAACAGAATGTTTGCCTCTCTTAAGTTTGTAAGTACATAAGTCAGAGTCTACTCCTTCTATCATTCTCTGGCCCTCATGAATCCATGATCCTATACAAGCAAATAATTATTTACTGAATGACACAAGATATAGGCTAAATAAAATAAAAGTAATTTAAAGGGTCAGAAAAGTAAATGTGAGAGACGTGTTAATAGTCAACAGAAATATAAACTGATTAAAACATATTCTACAAAAATTTAAAGTAACATTATGAATAAGCTTTAGAACCCTCTGATCCTAAAGACTCTATTTCAGGAAAATACAGTACCAAAAAAAAAAAAAAGCAGAAGTGGTAGTCAAAGCAGAACAGATAACAAAAAAAATGAGTGAACTAAGCAAAATGTGAGCAAATTAAACACTGCATACTCTAAAAAGAATTACCAGTATATGAGTAACTCAAGAAATAAGTCATGTTCTAAACTGCCTAATGTTGTGCCATCTAATGAAGCAGCCTCCAGATTCAGTTCCTTGGTCATAAGTGTCAAATTTCATGTGCTCAATAACCACATTTGACAACACAGATGAAAACAAATCAAAACAAAGCTATCTTCACTCCAAAAATCCTATCAGATAGTGCTGACCTATCTATTCAGCAGATTCAACTGAACAAGCGGAGAGCTTTATTCTTCCCATAATTTTATTGTTTTCATATTTAACTGTTCTATTACTGAATACTAAAAAGAATTATTCACATCATATATATTAAATCAAATAAAATACACTTCTGGAAAAGGAACTCGTTTTATTATTTATGTGCATCTTTAAAAATTTTTACATGTATGTCTCCATAAAACTGTACTGTTTTAAGTTAATTATATATTTTTCTAATCACTGTATTTCCCTGGCTGAGCTGCAACATGTGATCCTCCTGCCTCAAACCTGTAGAGTGCTGGCACTAAAGGATGTGCTAGAGCGCCCAATTCATTCACTCTTAAGTTTAGTCTCATCCATATAAATAACACAGTTACTCAGTGTAGCACCAAAACTCCAGCTTTAATTCAGAGAAAGTGGAAATCATTTCAGTCACAGCTATTCAAGTTACAAATACAAGACTTAAGGTTCCATATGATTGTCTACAAAAGAAATGCAATCTTTTTCACATATTGCACCAGAATGAGACTAGCTTCTAAGTGAATCAAAATTAGTCACTTCACATTCATGGTTTTTGGGGGTTTTTTTCTTTTAACTGTTCATCAGTGGTTGTCAAAATGTTGGACCTCAACCACCAGCATCAGATCCCAGAGCAAATATTAGAAATACAAATTCTAATTCTCTGCACGATCTCAATTCTCAAGAATCAAGAACTCTGGGGATGGACCCGGCAATCTCTGTCTTACGTGATTCTGATGCACGCTAAAATGTTAAGTGTTTTAACAATCAATACATGAGAAGTTCAACATACATGAATAAAATATTTTATACTGAATCAATAAACTCAATTACTGTTTTTCCATTTGCTGAATTTTACATACTTCAGTTTAAGCTACTCAATAATACTGGATTCAAAACAACTTTTTCTACTAGAAAAGCTACAAACAACTGTATCCAGGTGATCACTTTTTACAATAATGTTTTCATTTTAGATTTTTTAATGTATGATTGCAATGCATAATGAATATATTCGTTGTGGGGTACTGTGATATGTATGTGCCACATCTTGATCCTTTCCCCCTTCATCTCCCACTTTCATGTCTCCTCTAAACACTTCTTAATTGTGGTCAACTTTTAAACCACTTCTCACTATATGCACCTTAGCCAAGTGCCTTCCCAATGACAAATTCCATCTGTTCGTTTTAAATTTTTCGAATAGGAAGACTTTTCTTTTGACAACTTATAGAAGCTCTTTATATAGTGCTGAGACTATGAACCTACTGTCATATATTAAAATGCTTTCCAAACATATAATCCCTTTATATTTTAACTTGTATTTATGATACAGCTTATATTTAAATTAAAAATACTGCATCATATAAATACAAAAAACTCATGTATGCATCACCTAAATTTAGCAAATGTTAACATTTTAACATATTAACTTCAGATCTGTACTTAAAAACTAAAATATTAGTGATATAAAGAAAAACTCCTTTCTGATTTCCTTTGAATTTTTCTTTCCTTTTATGCTTAAATGTTTCAGAGTTGTTTTCTAACATCAACCAAGTAGTCAAGTGTTAGAAACTTTTAACACTGGGGAAAATTTTAAACAGCAGACAGCTTTACTTGCTACCAACTTATGATTTATCTTGTTTCATCTGGTATCAAGGAACTTTGGTCAAGGAGCTACCATGTAAATAGTTTTTTGCAGGCCTGTTTTCACTTCAATTATTCAACTTCGCCTTTACATTTTAAGAACAGCTGTAGGCCACATGAATTGGCCTGAATATTTTTCAATACAACTTTATTTACAAAAGCAGATTGCAAACTAAATGAACTACAGTTTACAACTCTTTGACTATAATCCAGGCTATTTCTCATGCCTGTGTTATAATCATTTTATCTCAACTTTAAATACTGCTCTATCTTCTAAAAGATAAAGGTTCAAGTACCTGAGATTTAGTTCAGTGGTTCTGGCTCCTGCCTGACAAGCCCAAGGTCCCAGATTTGATCACCAATAATCACATACAACAACACCCAGGGTGGTGACTCACACTCACCAGCAATCAATACCACATACCTCAATGCCGGGCATCGTGGCTCATGCCTGGAATCCCAGCACTGGGGAGGCAGATGCAGGGGGACTGCTGAGTTCGAGGCTGAGTTGAGGACCAGCCTGAACTAGAAAGTGAGACCGTGTCTTTTCCAAAAAAAAAAAAAAAAAAAGATAAAGGCTCAAAAAATAAAAAATAATCAAACAAATAAAAGATAAAGGCTCTTTTTGAAAACATAATTGCAGTATCATTATACGTAAAATATTAATAATACCCAGTAAAATAATACTCAGTGTTCAAATCAGGACAAGCTGTTAGTTTACAATAGGAGCCAAATAAAGTCCAAACTTTGCAACTGCTTTTTATGTCTTTTAATTTACAGCACCAATGATACACCAAGTTCAATTTGTCTCCAAAGAAAATTTGCATACAAGGACTAATATACAATTACCTTTAAATGTAACCTTATTTAATTAAGGATCTCAGCAAAAGATCACCCTATATTGAAGATAGGCCATAAATCCAGTGACTGCTATACTTTTAAAAGGAGACAGAAATTTGAGAAAAAATGGGGAAGGGGTAGTTTAAGCCTGGTAAAAGTGGAGGCAACCACTGCAGGTATGTCACCATCCTCCAAGGAACATCAGAGTAGTACTAGATGGAGAGAGACAATTAAAGCCTCTGAAAGTAATGTACTTCTAACACCATGGAAATTTCTGCTTTTGTATTTGTCTTCCAGAACTGAGAGTGAAATATTTTAAGCCACTGAGAGTATGGTTATACGGTATAACTCTAAGTAAACAGTATAACCGCTTAGGGTTATACTATATAACCATACTTAGGCTTATACTATATAACCCTAAGAACCTAATACCACTGTTCAATAGAACTTGCTGCAAAGATGAAAATGTATTCTATCAGAACTGTCAACAGAATAGCCACTACCTGCACATGGCAACTGAATACTTGAAATGTTGCTAGTGCAAATGAGGATTTGAATTTTTATTTAATTTCGGTTAAATTTTAAAACATATCCCTTCATATTTTTTACTGAAATGATTTTATTAAAACTTTTACTTCGATAGTCCCTGTATTTAGAGTCAAACAGAAATAAATAAAAATCAAACAACAAAACTTTGCTATATAAGAAGCAAATGAAAGGAGATGAAACAATTCAGGCAAAATTCCCGCCTTGGAGGGGCTCATTATACTGATTAACCACTGTCACAAGTATCTATAGTAAAGTGATTTCTTCAAATTTTACTATTTTATTAGTACATGTCTGCAGTCCATAATGACTCTATTCCTCACTGAGTTAGTATGTGTACATAATATTCCATTTATTTTTTTCATGTCCTTCCGTTTTCCCCTCCATCTCTTGTTCCTCTTCCCATGTGCAAAAGAAATGTCACCCTATTTCTTTTTATTTTGCTCTTTATTTAAATTTGGGGTTTCTCACATAAAAGAAGCCACGTAGTTCTTTGTGTGTCTGATTTATTTCACATAACAATATGGTCTCAAAGTGCATCCATTTTCCTAAAAGTTACTCATATCTATCTTTTTATGGTTGGGCAGTTCTGTACTGCATATGAATAACAGTTTCTTTATACATTCATCTACTGGTGAACATATACGCCACTTCCACTATTTAAAGTGGTACACCTCAGTTCACAAATAATTATTTCCATGACTCTGGTCACAAACCAGTCTTCATACAATTTGATTTGCAATTAGAACTGTGGAAAGAATTAAGTTTGTGAACCAAGGTACCAGTGTATTATGAACTGTGCTACTATGGACATGGATAGACATGAATTACTGTACTATGATGTCTTATTCTTTCAAGAAAATATTTAGGAGAGGAATAGCTGGGTCAATGGAATTTCTATTTTAGTTAAGGAATCTCTATACTAATTTTTACACTGGTTGTACTGGTTTACAAAGTAGAATTCCTTTTCTTCTACAACCTCATCAGCATTTATATTTGGTTTCCAGATGATAGTCATTTTTCTGCAGTCCGATGGAATTTCAGTGCTGTTTTAATTTGCATTTCGCTAATGGCCAGAAATGTAGAACATGTTTTCATATGTATTTTTGGCCATTTGTACCACTTCTTCTGAGAACTGTCTATTCATTTTAGTTGCCCGTATTTTTTTTTTTTTTTT
>PVIR01011285.1:0-47584 GCA_004026965.1 Petromus typicus
CCAGGAAAACTTCCTTTTAATTTAGTTGCTTTCAACAGTGTTTTATGGTTTTCAGAGTACAAGTTTTATATACCTTTTGCTGAATTTATTGCTAAGTATTTTATTCTTTTTTGTTTCTATTGTAAATGCTACTTTTCTTAATTTTACTTTATTTTACTTTATTGTTAGTATATAGAAAAAAATGATTTTTGCATATTGATTCATATTACACAACCTTGATGAGTACTTTGTCTCCATACCTTTAAAATTTGTTTATTCTATAGCCATTGTTGGTCAAAAAACAATATTTGAAAGTCTTAGGCCTTTTTTTTCCTCCTAGACTTCCTCTTCCTCGGAAGCGTGCCTCCCTGCTCTGCTGTGACTTATCCACAAGTGGAAGTTAATGAGAGGGAGGAGGAGGTCCTGGGCCCCCTGAATGGGACAGGACACACCTGCAGTTTCTCCACCATCTCATTGCAGGGTGAAGGTGTGACTGAGCTAGTGAGTGAGCCAGCAGCCCGCGCTCTGCCTCTGTGGAGTCTGATGTGCGCAGAGCTCCTGTTGTCCGAGCTCTAATCTGCTGTACTGTAGTTCCTACCTCCTGGTTCTGCTGCACTCCAGGGAAAGGAGATAGCTAATCCCTCCTCACAACAGCCCTTGAGATGCTGTTGACAGGGCATATCACCTGTAGTGGAGGCTTTGTGTTCCGCACAGGAGGAGCAGGGTGCTGGTTATGACTTCTCTTATCTGTACTGTTCTTCTATCCCTGCCACACATCTCTTCTCTGTGGCCTCATACTCTGGTCCCTCCCTAAGTCCTATTTTTTTATAGCACTGTCTTACTGCCCAGGTATGTTCTGTCAGGAATTTGGCAGAGTACAGGGAGCAATTAAGGAATACTTCTATCTGTTTCTACCAGAAGCAGTTTTGCAACATTACCCAGGTTTACCAGGCATCATCTTTATAACCGAAGCAATTCTGAAAAATGTGTCCCTTTCATTGTACTCAAGGAAGTGCTGTGTAACAGGGTCATACTAACAGGATTCAGCCTTCTTGAGCACTCTGCTATGTGCTGAAAACCAAAAACGAGCGTGACCATGAGAAACTAAGCTAGTAGTGACAGCTGAACCCACACTCGCTTCCATGCTTTCTCCTTCCCCCATGTTGCCACAGAGGTGGCCAGTACTGGGGAAGGGGTCGACCTCCTTCACCCAAGGCCTCCCTCTCTGCATAAAACTCTGATGCCAGTAGCAGGACTGGGCTTCACCCAGACACAAAATGAACACATCTTAGAGGGGAATTACCAGACTCTTAGGTACCTTTATCTTTTTATTTCAGAAAATGTATGTCCTTTTACCTGGCTGTGTTCAGATAAAATTAGAACTCTGCTGCTTTGGCCTGTTCACATGTCTGTTTTGGGCAGGACCTGGGTCATCTCAGCTGACATCTATATTCCATGTGGCTCTGTGGACGCGTTATGCCCTTGAAAAAGCCCTGCAGCCAGACGGAGAGTGAGAAGAACTGTTCTCCTGTACCCACTGATCTCTGTGGCCTGTCACCCAGCAGAGCACAGCGACATGACAGTTCTTGTAATGGTCTGTGTTTATTTCTAAATTGTTAGCCTATAAACTCCCGGGGCATAGGATTGTTCCTCAGCATGTCATTGCCATCATGGTGTCTCAAGAGTAAAGTGTCTGGGTCCCAGGACTTTAAGCATCTTGTTCCTCTGCTTGGGTTGACAGTAGAGGGAGCAACCCTGGTATAATGGAAAACAGGGTTGAGTTTGGGTTTGACTGTCTCAGAGGCCTGATGTGATCGATCTCGCATTGCATTATCACAGCTTTCTGGAGGGTGTCATTATTGCCCTCACTTCGCAGGTGACAAGAACAGGCTTAGCCAGCTTCAATAACCTGCCCGCAAGCCACAAACATGTCCATAGCTGGGGCCAGACCCAGGTCTGTCTTTGCTGCAGTGCACACTTTCTTTCTGCCCATCATATGTTCTAGGTCCCAAATTCAGTGCCCATTGCTGGGATGTCACCATATCCTCAAGGGACCATTAGGGGTCTGTTGCTGAGTAAGGTGGTATATCAGAAAGGTGGAGCTGCAAAGATGGCAGCTCCCCCACTGTTTACCAATTGCCACGGTGACTTTAATTCTTACATTGACCAAGATCTGTCCTCATATTTGGCAGATAAAAAAGCTAGGCATAGGGAGGCAGCTGTGGGGCTCAGGTAGCATAGCTGTGCGATGGCCAGCACTGTCTATCCCGCACTTGTGCCTGGCAGGTCCTGAGAACACCCAGGAAGAGGCTCCCTCTCCAACCCAGGGGGCATGTTCCCCCTGAAGCCACAGCCTCAGCCACCTCCTTAGAGTGTCTGGTGGCCAGCCCTTTTGCTTTTGGTGGTCCTGGGAGCCTTATAGAAGTCCACATCATTGCCTTTGTCTGTGCCTCACTCAGAGTGGGGTCCATGCAGTCCCCACAGTTCTGCTAAAGCCTGCAGCACCCACTATTCACCTTTGCACTGTGAGCTCATGCTGATGGTTGTGGCACACAAACCCCACACCCCTGGTAAGGTTTGGGTGTCACACCACCATGACAGTAGAGTTCATAAAGTCCCATCTTCTCCATGGCATCCATGACATCACTTGGCTAGAGCCTTCTTCCTCTTTGCTTAGCCACCCACCTGCCTCACCACAACTTTCTCATTCTGACTAGAGCAGTTCCTGTCCCTGGATGATGCTACAGTCTGGTTTCTTTAGACTACAACTGTAAGTGGTAAAAGCCTTTAATTACAGAATGACCTTCCCTACTCTGCTCCTCTGTGTCTCAGAGTTCAGCAGTGCATCTGAGGGAGCCCAGGTCTCTCTACCTGTTCCTCTGCACTCAGCAGGACCCTAAACACACACACACACACACACACACACACACACACACACACTCTGCCCTGTGTATGTGAGGCCTTCCCAGGTGCTGGGGACAGAGGAGGGAAGGTGCCATGGTCCTGGCCCACAGGGACCCAGAGAAACTCAGGAGTTCTGTGGCATGCTATGAAAAATTGGTAGAGGGATTTCCATAGTGCTCAGGGTACACAAAGACCCAGTGACCTGCAGTGCCAGGGGAAGGCAAGAAGTTTCTGCAGAGAAGACTCTGCTTTAATCAGTTTATAGAGATATCTGGAACTCTGTGACCTGGAGTGAGGGGCATTGCTGGCAGAGGAACTAGCCTAGGAAGACCCAGAAGCATGAAGGGGTTTGATGTGTTGAGAGGTCTGAGGCCTGGCCAGCTAAGTGTGTCCAGTATGGGATTTTGTGGCAGGGGTTAAGCTGGAGTTCTGCTTGGAAGGTTCTGGAGCTCCAAAACTAAGAACTATGGACTTTAGACTGAGGGTAGGGATAGCTATTAAGGGAAGGTGACCATATATCTCTTCCTCGGTCCTGTGATGGAGATTCAGGGCCATCATGGAGTACAAGTCACAGTCAGTGGCAAGGAGAACTTCTGTGAAAGTGGTTTCTAGGGCAACAGTCCCCAGTATCCATGCTAAGAGTCACAGAGGGCTTCCTTCAATCCTGAAATATCAAAGGCGAAAAGAGATGATGATTCTGAAGTCCATTTCAATGACAGATGATTCAAGGACTTTTTGCAGGCATATCATTTTAAGGCACAAACATACTCTCAGGAGTTGTAAATGCTGTTTAAGAGACAGTCTTTGACAATTTCTTTTGTACAGGAACTAATACTCTGAGACTATGAGTTCACCTCTTGTGGACACTGTAAGATATGGTTACAATTCAGATCTTCCTCTAAGTACGTGGAGTGTCCCTGATGATCACTAGCACAGAGCCAGCTCACAGACCACTGCGTGTTTCCATGTTATCTGCCCATCCCATCTCTATGGGTTTCCCCTACAGCAGCTGTCCTTAGCACCCCCTCCCCAAGACATAGACAATAAAATCACTACAGGCAGAAGGTTCACGGTAGGACCCTCATCCACCATCCGTGTTAGAGCAAAATCTGGTCTGATTTCCAACTCAGTTTCCTTTTCACTCTATCACACCATCTTCTCCCTTCCCTGTCCTGACAGAAATAAGTAACCCAGCTTCAAAATAAACAAGCAGATTAAAATCTTTTGTCCCTCAATACATCGGCTGTCTAGTCCTTCTCCTTTATTTTGCACTGTCATCATAGATACAGAGTTGGGACCCATGACAGTCAGCCCTCGCTGTATTGTGCTGCAGTGAAAACCCCCAGTCTCTACAGCCCATGGCAGCTCCAGAATGTCTCATGTTCATCTCTGTGCTGGCTGTGGGGCAGTGGCTTAATTGTGACCTGCTCCAGCATGTCCATGTTGTAGCCATTTCTACCAGGTCATGGCTGTTCCTGTGTCAGAAGGGACAAACTTAATGTCCAAACTGTTGTAGCTCTTAAATCCATGCTTGGGTATGGCCTATAGAGGCAGCACTGTCACCTCCATGCTGTTAGCCAGAACTCCTGTGGCCACACTGGCACGAGTGGTGTGAAGCACCCACCTGGAAGGTGCTCTACTCACCAGGGTGGGTGCTGTAGCCAGCCTTGTAGCCGTGGACACAGGTGTTTGATGGGCAGGCAGCATGGACAGTGTCTGAGGCCAGTAGCACCTTCTCACTCCCAAATCTCAGGATTCTCCCAGAGTTCTGTGAACTTGCTCCCCAGCCCTTGACTCCAAGCATTTATAGTACTACAAGCAAAGACTGAGATTTCGAATAAAATACATTTGTCTTTAAATATAATCCCTGTGGCATAAACTCAGTATTAGGAAAATGATGTCAGATTTTAGGACCTTGCACTAGAATATGCCGGGCATTTCGGTGGCAAGAGATTGAGTAGCTCAGTGCAGGAAGATGCCTCAGGAGCAAGCAGCGGGGGTGTGCCGTGGGAAAGGTGATGCTCCTGATAGTTGCGGCCAGCCAACTAGCTATCCCCGCGTCACAACACAGAACAAGTGCTTATGACACAGGGAGTACTTTGCATTTTATGCATTTTCATAGATTTGAGACTGGATTCTTTAGCTGTCTGCAGATAAAACAGTTGGCCCGACAGCAGAGGTGGGGTTTTATTCACCTATGTAGAGTGTGTCTGTTCCTACTGTGTACAACTCCCTGGAAAAGAGAAGGCAGTGGAGCCTACAATGTGGTCTGGACTTTCAAAGAATTTGGCATCTCCTGAGAAGAGGGGCCTTGTCTGAGGTCCAGGGACAGTCCCTCAGGGTGGTGGGAGTGGCTGAAGCAGGGAAATGCATCTTCACTGAGCCCCAGGATCAGGGAACATTCCAAGGAGGCGCCTTCCAGGCTGAGTGGAAATTGCTCTGGCTTTCAGGGAACAGGGAGTGACTGGGTGTGGCCTGGGTGGGGGGAGTGGCAGGCTGTGAACCTGAAAAGGAAGCTGGTCTTTTAGAGCAGCATGGGTTTTCCCCTTGGTATAGCCTGAGTGGCCACCATGGCAGCACCTCTGTCCTTGGCACTTCTCCCAGGGAGTGCAGGGAAAATCTCTAGCCTAGGTTCACCCAGGCTCGTGAAGGAGCCACTGTGTATATTCTAATTCCACACTCTGCCCTCAGACCTTGCCCTCAACCTTCTCCACAGACCTTCCCTTTGTGAGGCACTTCTACTTCCACCACCACCAACCCCTCCCCCCACCCCCCCAGCACTCAGAGAGCGAGCTGGAAGCAGGTGAGGTGGACAATCTCTTTCACACTTCCCTCTGGGAATACAGAGAGGCACATAGGAGGGTCCTGTCCTCTTCCTGGGAGGAAGCTGCATGGATACTTGGAGGAAAGCTCTCCCAGAGGGCATAGTCAGTGTCAGGTAGTACCCCTTTGTGCTGGGCCCTGAGCATGTCCCTTGTGTTAGCAGTGTGCTCGCCCAGGCCTGGCAGATGGGTGCTGTCATCTCATGGAGCTGGCATTCAGAGCTAGTTAGGTGGCTTCAGTGTCTGGGTGCCACATCCCCCTCAGAATCATAACAGCCTGAAGGAATGTGGTCCTAGGTCTGGGAAAATGGAGCTTTTGCTTGGTCTCAGAGCACAGGTTGGTCTTCTGAGATGGCCTCAAACACTTTTCCAAGTAACCAGAGCCATGAAACAGAAAGTCAGACTGACAAAGAATTTTCAGGTGTCAGCAAAGAAAAAAAACAACCATAGGAAAGAAGAGTTGCCAGAGAGAGATAGCCCAGAAGGCATACTCCCAGGGCTATGCTGTGGCTGTGAGAAGGAGCCAGATGTCAAAATTTCCAGAAGCCAGATTCTTCCTGGAGTTTTTGAAAGTCTTATAGGAGATGGAAAGGTAAAAAGAGGTGGAAACTCAGCCACACATCAAATGAATAATCAACATCTCTTAAGACACTCTATAGTCCAGTTGCTCAATGAATTAATTTAACTCAGTGTCTTCTCAGAGAGAATTTAACTCATTCTCTCTGGATTGGGTCTGAACTTCCCTGTGTTTATGGAAGAAGGCTCAGAATCATGATCCCTGAATTAGTTTTCTTGGGGCTGTCATAACAAAGTGCTACACCTAGATGGCTTAAAGATCAGAAATGAATGTCTCAAATCATAGCGGCTGGAAGTCTAAGGTGTGATCGACACCACATACTGTACTTCTGTGGGTTGTGAGGACCCTGTCCCAGGGCCCTTTCTTAGCACCTGGTGGTTGCTCGAAGTCTCCAGGGGTTGTTGACATGTAGATATTTCATCTTGATCTCTACCTTCCTTCTTGCCATGACATTCCCCCTGTGTATCCCTCTTTCTGTTTCTCTATGCCTTCTTCTCCCTCCCTTCCCTCCGTCTCTCCCTATCTGCCTGCCTGCCTGTCTGCCTCCCTGCCTGTCTGTCTGTCTGCCCCCCAACTTCCCTTTATGTAAGGTTATGATAGCTTAGGCCCCAAAGTAATGACCTCATCCCAATTTGATCATCCCCAAAGATCTTATCTTTAATGAAAGTCATATTCACAGCTGTTGGAGGTTAGGACTCCAGCATTTTTTCCAAGACATAATTCGGTGCATTACTATCCCTTAGGCCAGTGTAATATGTAGATTATCACCCACTACCCTCGTGCCCATGAGCAACGAGTCAGGAAGTAAGGACAGTGTTCCTGAAGCTCCAGATCTATCCCTTATCTACTAGAGAGTCAGCCCCCTTTGTGCCCTCAAGGGGATGCCCAGAAAGTATAAGACCCTCCCTAGGCCAATCCTGAGCATTTAAATTTTATCCATTTAAAAAAGCTTTTAAATGGATACCTGGCAGCATAAGAATAGCCAAGTGCACTTAGAATATTCCAGACATCTGAGAGGCAACCCCTGAGTCCCGTATTACCTCAGACCTCTATGTATATAGTGGTTAAATGCAGTTGAAATAGTGTCGATAAGACATTTCCCCAAATTTGTTACATCTATTGAGAAAGATGTACATCTTAGTGAAAGAAAACATAGTGTAAAGCTTTATGTATAATTTTATTTCAAATAGATTCACATGCTTAAATAGCTTTATTGAAATAGAATTCATGTTCCATATTATTTACCCATTTAAAGTCTGCAATTGGTTGACTTTCTGTATATTCACTGTGGTAACCTTCACTAAAACAATACAGGACATACCTCAAAAAGAATCCTACACACCCCTTAGCCAACCTCCTCCAACCATCCCCCATTTCCCACCCAGCCCTAGATTTTTTTTTTTTTTTTTTTTAAGACAGGGTCTCGTTTTTTTTAGTTCAGGGTGGCCCTGAGCTCAGTTTTGAACTCACAGTAATCTTACTGCCTCTGCCTCCCAAGTGCTGGGATTACAGGCGTGAACCACCATGCCTGGCACTGGGTGGGGTATGTGGTTCTGATTTCTGGTGGGCATGAGTCTCCATGCCTGGCATTGTTGTATGTGGTTATAAGGGATCAAACCTGGGCCCTTGCACTTGCACAGCAGGTACCAGAACCACTGAACTAAATCCCTGGCCCAGCCCTAGAAATTTTATCTCTAGTTTTCCTATATGTCAATATTCCATTCAGCTATTTTTTTTATTGGACAAAAAAAATTGAAGGAGAAATACAGAACAGACAGTATGGCTTCCCCTGATGAATGGCAGAATTACAAAATTAATTTTCTTTTCTAAATGTTTGATTCTTTTGAGCATGTATTATTAATGATTGAGGAAAGGGAAGGAGGTAATTTTAAAATAAAAGAACTATCTTGTGTTAATATTCCTTGTGAATTCTTCTAAACACACTCCTCTCCATTACTTAAATGACAGTCTTATTTTATTATTGCAGGATCTGAGTTTTGAAAAACTGACTTTAGATTAGGGTTTTGGAGCCCAGCCCATTAAAAATCAGCAGTCCACAGCTCCTTGTCTTTGGTGGTTCCGCTCCTATTGGTTCCTCTGCTTGGTCATGTGGCCTCTCAGCCCTTAACAAATTGTGGGTTGGCTCAGGTGAGAGGCCCTATAATTAAGCCACATCCTTTGCCTCCTTAATAACATTGGAGACTGAGAGCAAGGGGACAGGAGAAATATATAATTTAGTGTCCTTTTCCTGAGCCAGTATGAATGGAGTGCATGTAAAGTCTTGCACAGTGCAAATGAAAAGAATGATCTGCTGTCTTAGCTATTGTGTGATGGTAGCTAAATCCTGGAATGAGAGGATCCAAAATTGGAGGCTCTTTAGACATGTTTCCGGTCTGCTTGGCAACTTCACACCTCACTTTTTCTTGAGGAGAGAACATCTACATGGGGGGTGGGGCGGTGAGCTAGCTCAGTTCGTGAGACAAACAAGCCCTGACAGATCCCACTACCACAGATCCCACCTTTTGCCCAGGCTGGAAACTTAGGTGAGTCTAACTCATCTGTGCCTCAATGACTCAAGATTCTCTGAGAAGCCCCTTCCCTTCTTCACGTTGCCCACCTGGACACAACCAGCACCATCTGCACCAAATCCTTCCTGCCCGATCCCGTGCTCCTGTCATGCTCACCAATTCACAGATGATTAATTTGCTTCATGTACACTGATGACCTTTTGTGATCTGACCCATCTTACCTGCCCTGTCTTGATTCTCATAGCTCCTGCACATGTATCTGTGTTCCTTCCATCAGGTTGTACTGATCCCATATATTCCATGGTATGTTACATCCCCATCTGTAGGTTCTTAACCTGGGGTCCATGTGTGAAACATAAGTGGATATGTGGGTATCTTAAAATAGGATACATGAGAGAGAGAGTTCATGAAGAGGGGGCCTTGGTATTTATAGAATTCTTGAAGAGGATCTCTTAAACTCCCAGATTTGCTCCAGATATGCTCTTCCGCTTATGTATGTGGCATCTTATCTGTCCACCCTAGTGAACTGCTCCTGAGGACTATTGAAAGGTCCCAGCCTCCCTTCATGTCTTTCTCTGTGTTCCTGTGGTACAGCCTACCTAGCACACTCTCAGCTAACATTTAACAGCTCCTTGGCTCACCTGTTTACCCACCAGACCAGAGCTCCTCTGTAGGTACTGTCTGCCTGCCCTGTGCCCCTGCCTGGCACCTGGTTGGCTCTGATTCAGCACTTGGAATAGGAAGACAGACTAGGAAAGGTTCACTGTGAAAGTCCCCTGCCCCCAGGGTCCTTTCTCAGCCTGGTGGGCACTGTGTCTGCCTCACTACCAGGTGCTTACTAGTACTTGGGCCTACACCGACGAGACTTTGCTGTCCTGGGAGGCACTTCTAAGAGACTGACAGCCCAGTTGTGAAGCATCTCCACAGAAGATAACACTTGGATTTGCTGTGGGAATTCACTAGATACCAAATATTGATTTTTAAATTGTCTCTCAACAAATTTTGAGCTGTGTGTTTTTCTTCTTTCCCTTTCAGATTGATGCACTGAGTAAAAGAAGCAAAGAAGCTGAGGCAGCTTTCTTGAATGTCTACAAGAGATTGATTGATGTCCCGGGTAAGCAGGGACCATGGTGAGCCCACCTGCAGGGCACTGTGACACTGGGGCTCAGGCTTATTCTTCTCAGCTTTCCTCAGGGAAATGGGCCCTTGGAGCAACTTTCCCCAGGGAACCAACAAGTCCCAGTAATTCAAATTCTCCAAAATCGAGCCTTTTAGGAATAGAAATTCAGTGCATCTATCAGAGTAACCACATGATCTCTAGTTGATGCTTTGTAAATACAAAAGCCCAAATCTCCAGAACTATATTAACAAAGTGTTGTACATGGCAGAGATGTATGGGTGCCACTGTGCAGAACACTATCGGGCTGGCTTGACTCTCATAGCTCCTGCACATGTATCTGCATTCGTGCCCCGTCATGCTCACCAATTCACAGATGATTAATTTGCTTCATGTACACTGATGACCTCTTGTGATCTGACCCATCTCACCTGCCCTGTCTTGACTCATAGCTCCTGCACATGTATCTGCATTCTTTCCATCAGATCATACTGATCCCCTATATTCCATGATATGTTACATCCCCATCTGTGTCTAATCCTATATGATAGGACACTTGGAACACCTGCCTCCCCTCCTGACTCTTCCAGGATTAGTGTCCTTAGAACAAGACTTAATAGTTAAAACTGATAGTCCTTTTAGCTATGAGCATGAGAGATGTTTTTCTTTTAAAGGAAATAAAGAGTTAAAACTTGGGCCAAGGATTTATCTCAGTGGTTCCAGTGCCTGCCTTGCAAGTGCAAGGTCCTGGATTCGATCCCAGGTAACAACACACAACATGATGGCTCACACCTATAATAATCCCAGCACTCAGGAGACAGAGGCAGGAGAATTGCTGAGTTCAAAGCTGAGTTCAGGACCAGCCTGAACTACAGAATGACACCCTGTCTCAAAAAATCTTTTAAAAAAATTAAAACTTAAGAAATGCTTGTTAGGGAGCTGGGGATTTAGCTCAGTTTTTCCGGCGCCTGTCTTGCAAGCACAAGGACCCAGGTTCGATCCCCGGTTAATCACATACAATACTGGGTGTGGAGACTCTTGCCCAGCAGCAATCAGTACCACATATAACAGTGCCGGTACCACTGTGCCGGGCGTGGTGGCTCTCTCCCGTAATCCCAGCACTAGGGAGGCAGAGGCAGGAGGATTGGTGTGATGTGAGTTTGAGGCTGAGCTCAGGGCCAGCCTGAACTACAAAGCAAGACCCTGTCTCAAAAAAAAAAAAGAAAAGAAAAGAAATGCTTGTTAATCATTCTAAGAGACAGTGACAGTGGGACATGTTTCAGAGTGCCTAACCTAACTGGTCCTATAGTCTTATGCTCTCAAGTGACTTAAAATCAATAAGGTGTGGCTGATATGATCACCTGAGCCCCAACTCTGTTCTGGAGAGACTCTGATCTGAAAATTACATAAATGTCTTCCTTTGTTGACAAAGAAACCAAATCACCGTCATTCTCCCATCCCCACCTATTGGAGTTGCATGTTTACCTGTATCAATGAATCTTTTGACATAATTGTTTTTCATAAAGCTACCACAACAAATCAGGAATAGGTCTCCTCTCTATCTGTACATATTCTCTAATTCAAATCCACACTGGGCTTTCTTGAACTTTCTTGGAACTGAAAGTCACAGATGCTCCATCAAGCCAGGGACAAAAGAAAGTACTTTAGACAGTGGGGAGTTCCAGAGTCTGGCAATGGGCTTGTTAAGAGATCTTGATCACCTTCCTTCCCTTTTGGAACTGTTTCCTCATCTACAAAGTGGGACAGGGTGGAGGAGTGACCTAGTAGTGGAGAATGGTTTTCTTTGTTGTCTTAGCAGTTTATCCAGCTCTTGGCTCTAAATTCTAGCCTTAGGAGTTTTTGTAAGAGTTTGTATTTGACTAAAGGTTTCCTGAAAATTGAGCAAGGGTCCATAGGGAGGCTCCATCAATGTAAGTAGATCGTTTGGTGTGCAGGATACAGTGCTCCTCAGCTGTAAGCAGCTTTGTGGACGTCTTTCTTACTTTCTAACATGTGAGATGGTGTCTGAGAATTTTGCTTCTGGAAAACATCATATCTGTACTGATTCAAGGGATCAAGTATTTATAGGCAAAGTACAGCTTGGGCTTTGAACAGTTCAGCTCTCTATTTCCAAAGAGTTTATTCTTTATGTCTGTTTCTTCTTTCTGGAGGGGTCTACTTCATCTGTTCCGAGGACCTCTTAACATTGTGGGATCTTAAAAGTGTGTTCCAGCAGAAAACTCAGTTTCTGTCATGTGGGTGACTTAGTTGAAGGGGAACTGGCTTATCTTCTTTCTCTTTGCTAAAGATACAGAGAACCTGCAGCTGGTGTTTTCTAAACAACCAACATTCTCTTTTTAAAATATTGAGTTCATACCAGAGTTTTTCCATCAAACTTTCCTAGCCATGTAACCTTTTAATAAGTTGTTAGGTTTCCTTTTCTGCAATTACTTTTCTGTCTTTGCATTTCCTGGAGAAGGCAAAAAGACAGTTTTCCTCATCAACATTCTTGTTCACATGAGTAAGCCTCGTTCATGTACATGGACAACTTTTACAGAATTCCAATCATAACATGGGTATATATTTATATTCTGCTCTTTTCACTATAGTATTTATCCTGACAAATCATTCTGGGCTGGAGAATTAAAAGTTCACAATTTCAGTTTAAGATAGTGCAAGTAAATAAGATTTAATATTTTCAATAATAATAAAGTCAATCAAAACACATCTGTAGTCCACATAGATCATATCTAAGCTTGGTCTCCCAAGTATTTCTTACAGATGCTGTGGTCTGCCAGATCTAACAAGTTACTTAAAAAGCAGGAAGGTTGCTCTGAACACTCCACCTCTGTTCTGAAGTCTGATTATTGCTCAGATGAAGTAATCTGTGGTAGAGGCTTACAGGAAGGGCCTAGTCAATAGTTCTGCATTTACTGACAGCTACACAGCTGGGTGTAGGTTAGCGTGCCTACACTGTCTGTGCTTCAGGCTTTAATCCTGAGGAATCCAGAAGCACTCCAGAAGGGCTCCTAGTTGCAAGAGACAGCAGCTCACACTATCTCTGGAAGCTGAAGAAAGCCAGTAGGTATTCCAGCTATGTGCCACATGGCTCAGCTCCAGCACAGATAGCAGACAGCCACCCCAAAAAGAGGCAGGAATATGTCCCACCAAGACAGAAACCTGACTGAACTGACCCCACCCACCACAGCTTCCTGAGATTTCATTTATCTCTGCATGTTCCTCTTTCTTGTCCGTTGCTCCTATAGCAGGACACACTGTGGGAAAAAAAGTGCTTTGTCTTATTGCTCTGTGCCCAGCACATGGCAGGTTTGCTTAGACATAGCAGTCATTGACCCAGAGTCTCCCCTTCCTGAATCTGCAGAAGCACATTCATAAAAGGTTACACTGGAGACTGACAGCTTTATCTCTGCTCTGGTTTTTGCTCCTGGGAGTGAGCCTGCATGTCCAGCCGCTCCCAACACTTTCCTGCTGGAATTGCTGGTGAACACCCACAAGTGTGTCTTGTGAAAACTGTCCTCGCCCATGGCAAGTGGTACCACCTCTCCATCAGCTGTTCACACCAGGGCATGTGGACACCAAGACCTGGCCATCCCACCTCATGCATGTGCCTCGATCCTGTCTACCTTTCCCCATTCTGGATGCTGCCCTCTGTTCCATAGATGAGGAAGACACACAAGTCTTCCTGCCTTCTAGCACACCCTTCGTACTGCAGGAGGCCAGGCTGCCCTTTATCTGATCTCTTCTTACACCTCTAGATTCATTTGTTGAGGACAGTGCATTGTGGCACAGGCCACACCTGGCTCCCATTTTGGTCTGTTGATTGGTCTTTCTGTGTATCTCTCTGTTTCTCACACATACACACACAGCACATACCCCAAGCCTAGGGCCTTGTGTTCACCACTGTTATAACAGTCATGCTGTGCAGCACAACGTTTGTTCAATAGGCTGCATTTATAGCAGTCATCCATTACTCTGTGCCCTGGTGAAGTCTTATGTACCATGGTTTGCGTACACATGCTCTACGATGTCATGTATACAAACTCTGAAGAGACATTTCTTGGGATATCCATATCAGATGAGTAATTGCACTTGGTAACTCTGTTCTTTCTGGTCAAGAGAATTGTCCCTACTCAGTTCCTCGTGTCTGCCCCAGTACCTACCATGTAGCAGAAAAATCATAGATATTTATCAGTTGGATGCTTAAATTAACAGATCAAATTGTTTCTTCCAAACATACTCTGAATTTCTCTGGTTTGATCTTTAATTGTTCGCATCGGAACTGCATGCCTGAGAATGATACATCCCATTGAGGGTGAGTACCCCGGAGCATTAGGAGCATTAGAGAGTATCAAATGCAAGGGAACAGAATTATCTTTCATTGCGTTGCAGCAGTTTAATAGCTCTCTGACCTCTCGTTTTGCTTTGGCGTCATACAATAAAGATTTACCTGGCTGCATAGACATTTATGTGGCACTTAGCATGTAGTCAGTCCAAGCAGCACATGTGCTTCTGCAGCCTTTGCTTCAGGGTCCAGCACTTCATGTCCATCCAGCATCTGTGCTTGGTTTAGCAGCTGTCCTCAGGCCTGAGTATGGGACACCCCTTCACTGTGGCCCGTGCCCTGCACCATTTCTGTCACAATCTGATTTAGCTGGTCCAAGAAAGAAAACTGAACCTTGTTGGCTCCTCCCTATTCATCTTCCACATTCCAGATCCCAGAATTTCCAGAATCTTCTTCATGTCAAGGACACTGACTATATATTTGAATTCATACAGTTAAGATCTCATATCTCTGACCTTTGTCACTTGCCAACAGATTATTCTTCATTCCTTAATCAGTTTGAGAGTATTTTCATTTTTTATTGGGAATATTCTTCTTGAGTCCAAACATGTTCTTCTTCCAATCTGCTGTGACCTTCATCTCCCTGAGACCCCCACACACCCCCACTATGTGTTAAGAATAGAGCTATGTCCTGCTGGCTTCCTGCCTTCATGAGCCTTAGAGTCTAGTGGGCACATGAGCATTATCAGTAATCATTAAGTATTGAGTTCAAAGTGTGATAAATATGATCCAGCAAAGCCTTCCAAGCGGCAAGCATGTAGAAATTGAGGAGGATTGTGCAGGGCCAAGGACAGTTGCTCTGGGGTAGGAACCCACTGAAGCAAGGTTTGCACACAGGAGGCAAGTCCGCCTGGGCTCATGGCCACATCCCACAGCATCCAGACCATGGCGCTCATCACAGCTACTATCACTGATCACACTGAGTAGTAGGCCTGCAGCAGGGCAGAGGACCATCTTGCTATAGGGATCAGGGGGCACTTGTTCCATTAGTCCATATGTCAGGATGTTTCCTAAGAGAGAAACTCATTCCATTTCTAAGCAGGGACATGGCATGAGCCAACTGTATGTTGAAAAAGTCATCCGATTGCACTTTGAACAAGAGCTTTGAAGGAAGTCCAGGACAATATGGGGAGCAGCAGGGAGAGAGAGATGGGCCCTTGGTTTAAGTGGCAGAAGTAAAGTCAGAGAGAAGCTTTGCCAAGATGGGTGCATGAACCTGACTTGAGTGGGATGAGGAAGTTTAGGAAGACTATCTCAGGACTCGACTAATGCAGTGTCATTACCTCCTCTGGAAAACAGTAGTTGTTTACCTGGTCCTACCTTGTCTGCAAAATTT
Organism: Petromus typicus; assembly: GCA_004026965.1. Lineage (NCBI taxonomy): Eukaryota > Metazoa > Chordata > Mammalia > Rodentia > Petromuridae > Petromus > Petromus typicus. Next base: position 15,627 of record PVIR01011285.1, read on the forward strand.
AAAAGAAAACCAACACAAATTTGGAGAATGACCCTCTCATTCTGACTTCTATTCTCATCTCACCACGCTGGTTGAGTATGACTTTTGCCATTCCTGCCCACACTATAGCTTTGAAGGGTAGCTTTACATTTAGATTCACAAATAAATTAAGCTTTACATTGTGAATTTAAGATGACTTCATTGGTCTACTTTGTTGTAGGCAGAATATATATCAGAATATGTATGATCAATATGTAGGGATTATCTCCAAGTTGGAGATAATGGGGCCGGGGGATTTAGCTCAATGGCATCACACCTGCCTCATAAACACATGGTGTTAGTGTGATCCCTAATAACCAGAAGAAATAATAATAATAAGAAAAAAATTGGTGTTTGTATTTATTAATTTCCTAATGATTAGCTCAGTGAAGTAAAGCATTATAACCATGTGCCAATATCATGACCTTATAAGATCCCTGGGTGTGATATGACCCCCAGACAGAATGTCTGTTGCAGCAGCCTCCTTGCTCAGGAAGCCAGTGTCCTTCTGTACTGGGGTCTTTGTCTCTGGGTGAGGGCAAAGCTCAGCGATTCTCAGTGCCGATGACCCTGAATGTGTAGAGAAGAACCTGGGATGTGCCATCTAACAAGTGGCAGTATATGATGTGGCCGTCCCAGTGGTGGTGAGCCTAGGGCACATGTGCCTCAGCAGGCTGTTCGTATCATTGAAAGCTCTGTTATTTTGTTTTTCACTTAAGGCAAAAGATGTTAATGTATGAATTATTTCTAAACTAAAACTTAAGCTTTTGGGTTTAATTGCAGTGTTAACACTTTCAGATAAATAAGTGGGTTTGGGGCTGCAGTTTACGTACCCACTTTTTAAAAGGTTCACTATCACTGTCCTAGACCATGTACCCCAAAGGATACCAATGCAAATAAGACTTGTCTCCTGTCCTCCCTCCAGTGGACCCAACCTGATGTCCATAGTGCCCCTCAGGTATCCTGTCACACCTTCTTCCTGCCCAATGACGGGAGAAAGGATGCAGTACCTTTAAGAAATATTCCACAATATCTTTCCTGTCTAAGAAATAAATGTCTCTTCTCTTAAAGTATGATTTGCAGATAGCTAGAAATATTTTTGCAATGACTTCCTTTTAAAAGCTTTTGTATAGCTGGAATTTTACTGGGTTCTAAGCAAAATTATGATGGTATGCATAATTTGCCAGTCATTAACCTTGCGTGGGAGACTTGCTCTTGCTTCTTGATATTTTCAGATATTTTACAATGAGTATGTATTTATTTCTACAATTGAGGGGGGATGCATAAATCAGTAAAATAATCAACTTGCAATCTAAGTTTCTGAATAGCCCTCATTAATATATTACTTACAGATAAGGGCATAGTTGTTTGACTTTTTGTAGGATACTTATAAATTTGTATAAAGCACAACTGTAACATTTTTGTCCCAGAAGCATCTCAGTAACATTATTTTCTAAAGAGCTCTTAGGAGAAAAAGACATCAAATTAGTGAAGCCACCACCCACACACTGGTGCTGCAGAACTTGCCTGCTTGGGTTGCAAAGTTCCATGGGAAAATTTCTTCACAAGTTGCTATTACTTCTTGCCTCTGCCTGTGGCTCCTTGTAAGAATTACATTTTACTCCTTGCTCAGATGCAGTTTAGTTCCTCCAGACACAGACCCTTCAGACAGAGACAGTGCCTGGAAGGGTTTATTTTAAGATGTAAGTCTTAGGAAGGAAGCACATTACCAGTGATATAAAATATTCATTGACTCATGAAACACAGCTCAAACCCAGGTTGTCATGACTGACTTGTCTTGCTTGATTTCCATTGGAGACCGGCTTGTGACTGGGAAAAGTGGATGTTTATAGGTTTTCAGAAGCCCTGAAGAGAACTGTCTGGAAAAAGTCTACTTGTGGACCATTCTGCTTTCACAAAAGCACCTAGTTGCTTGTGCTCCTGGGTGCCCCAGGCAGAGGTTTCCATTTGAATTTAGGAAAACCTCCTCCTCAGGAAATGTCCCCATCAGCCCAGCATTGAGGATCTGGAAGCAGAGTGGAATATTGTTCTTTTTCAGAACTCTTCTTTACTGCTCTTCCACAAGAATAAAACAGCAATCTGGTCCTTTGTATCCATTACTTTCTGGCGAGGACAGATTAGGACAGGTTAAAATTAGAAAACTCCATTCCTTCCATTCTTTTTCTCCATCTACCTGAGTTCAGGACCCCATAGCATGATTCCTGGGAAATGGTGATGAATGTTATGATTTGGTTCAAATACCCTTTGGTTTTCGTGCCATGATTTTAATCCTTGTGCTTCCTGGTAGCATTCTCAAAGGCTATAGAAATGTGGCCATTCCAGCCTGATCCTGGAAGGCTGTTCCACTTCATGTATTCCAGGTCTCCTGGTGTTGGCACATCAGACCAGTGCCCAGCACCACCACCCCCAGCTTTCTATGACTTGAGTGGCCTGAAACAGCAGGAGCCCCTCCACAAATGTCCAGTTTGCCTTCATAAGCCATTTTCATTCATATTATTAAGGACCCGCCATGGGCACCAAAACAGAAGAGAAAGGGGTGGAAGGCTACAGCCAAGAATCACTGCCCTCTGCATGCAAATAGATCTTGGGCTAACTCCTGCCTCTCGGGGGTTCTGCGGCGTGGTGCTAGTCCTAGAGCTATTTCAGGCACCATGGGGCAGTTTTATTCTGGGCCAGCACTTGGTGAACTAGAAACCAGGCAGGCAGTAGCTTCCCCCTCCTTGACCAGGTTAGCAAACAAACCTGGAGCCCGATTATCCTCTCCATCTTGCACACTGCGTGTTCACAGGTGAAGAGCCGACTGTAAACATTGTGAAGACATGCAAACATGAGAAGGTGGGCATTGCGTCCCCTGCTGCTAGCTTGTGTGCGCTGCTGTCATTGTCAGGGCCTTCCCTCTTGATCCCTGCTACCCGGGCCTTTCCAGCGCTGGAGTGTGAGAACCCCCTGCATGTGACTCTGGGACTCCTACCCTGAGCACTGGCTTGTGTGTGGAGGTACGTAGCCTCATTCCCCCTTTGCCATGACCGGGGTGGTCCTGGCATGCTGGGTATCTAGACAGCTTTTCATCAGTTGCTCATCAGCATGCTAATTGCTGTATGACTAATTATGCCCTGAATTCCAGTTGATTTTCTTAATGAGACAGCTGGGTTAATTATGTAATCGTATGATTATATTAGCCTAGAGTGCCCTGGCGAAAAGTAGTGTCTGCTGTGCTGTGATGTCATTGCCTGGATGATGCTCACAAGAGGCACATTCATCCCGGGGCTGGTGGCAGGGGACAGCCCCATTGCTCACAGAGCTCTCTGTGCAAACATGGGCCCAGGTTTATTAAGATGGGGCTTTTCAGCCCTTATATTATGAGGCAAAGCCATTCACTATAAGACTGTCTGCCACCTTCCCACATACCCGGACCCAGCCAGATTTGAAGCTCAGTTGTCAACCTCGTCAGCACTCCCAGAAATCCAGTAGTATGCTCTGGCCTCTTCTAGGACCTCCCAGCACCCAAGACATTTGGGCTTTCTCAGGCATGCCAGCACTTCGGTCTCATGATCCAGGGAATACCAAACCAGTGTCTGTGTTACATTCCCCTCATGACCAGAGTGAGTTCTAGGAAATGTAGAGACAGCCCAAGGCTGCCCCCAAACTTGTCTCCCACAGTGCTTCACATCTTTTGTGTCATGCCTTCTTCCTACCCTGGGCTCTAAGGAGCCTCCAGTGTCTCTGAGGAAATAAAAGCATATCTCCCATTTCCTGCCCCTCTCTGCTCCAGGACAGGCAGAGCTCCCTGCAGGGATGGTTCTGCATACTGATTCCATGCTCTATGTGTTGTCAGAGGCCTTTTCTTCCTGGTCAGTGCTCAGCTTTTGCCTAGTCTCCCCTTACCTTCTCCCTTGGGTGACTTCTAAAACTCATGTCTACGTGAGTTGACACATGCTCCTGAGCCGTCCTGGGACAGTCCAGGCTACCATTCATGTAGCCACTTTGGCCACATTTCTAGGTGTCAGCCTGGATTCCTTGAGCGGCAGGAAGTCCTAGTGACCCAGCCTCCAAGAGGTGTCCTATATCACTTCAGCCTCCACTGCCTCTCCTACCCCACCGTCAGCCTGGCAGCCAGACAGTACTGTCTGTGTCCCTGGTCCCCGTGCTACTCTTGATGAACAATTTTGAATTTGTAATCTGAGAATATTTCTCTTTATGATATATGTGTGATCATAGTAGTGTGTTAAGTAATGTATGTCACTCTAAAAATAGAATAAAGGTAGTGATGAAGTATAAAAATAAAATCTATCTTATTACCAATATAAAAGAAAACTTTTCACTTCCCTAAAAATTATGCCTGCACAAGGGATAATAGTGCTGAGGACAGACCTAAAGCATGCTAGTCAAAAACTCTGCTACTGAGCTGTGGCCCAAGAGCCCCTAAATTATATTTGAAGTCAACTATTTTGATACATAGTTTATATGCAATCAAACATACCCATTTCAATATATAGTTCATTAATGTGCCCACCCTCACAAGATACATGACCATTCTGTCACCTTCAAGTTCCCTTACAGTCCTAGACCCCAGCAACCAATCATCATTTTTTGTTACTATGAGTAAGACTTGTCATATCTGCTGTTTCACATAAATGAAATTATTCAGTATAGGTAGGTGCTCCTCAGCTCAGGATGAGGTCACATCCCAGTAAACGCATCACAAGTTGAAATCTTGTTCAGTTGAAATGGATTGAATCCATCTAAGCTACCAAGCATCAGAGCGCAGTAACAGTGTGCTGGAGTCTTGGTTCTGTCCCATCAGCCTACAACTGATACCTATTTTCATGGGAGAGGGTTTCCTTGAACATCATTAGCCTGAAGAAAGCTTAAAATTCCTAGTTTGTAGTACAGTTTCTATTACATGTGTAATGCTTTTGTACCATTGTAAAGTAAAAAAGTCAGTTGAACCATTGTGGGTCAGGTCTGTCTGCCCTCACGTGTGGCTTTCTTTCCCTTTGTGCAATGCTTGCATATTCATCTGTGTTGTTGGTGCCCGTGGTCTGTCTGTGGTTGTTGCTGAATGGTACTCATTCTTCTGGATACGTAACAGTTTTCTTACCCATTCACTACTTGATGGACTTTTGGCTTGTTTCCAGTTTGTGGTTATTAAGAATAAACCTACTATAAACATTCAGTTGTTATGTGGACATACGTTTTCACATCTTTTAGGCAGATATGTAAGACTGGGATTGCTGGCTCAAGGTAGCTGCACATTTAACTTGGTAAGAAATGCTACACTGTTTTCAAAGTAGTTTTATCATTTTATCCCTCCACAAGAAACACAGATCTAGTTTTCCCACATCTCTGTCTTTGGTATTACATACTTTTAGACATTCTGGTGAGTGCATCATTTATTTCATTATGATTTTCATTTACGTTTTCCTAATAGCCAGTAGCACTGAATGTTCTTCATGTACTTTTTGGTCATTTGTAGACTTTGATTTATAACATCTTCACTTGTTTGCCCCCCCCATCCCATATGGGAAATCAAACTCAAGACCTTGCACTTGTCTATTTTTTAAATGAGTTATTTACCTTACTATTCAACTGAAATTTTTTTTGTATATTCTACCTACAAATTTTTTATCAAGTACATTCATTGCATGGGCGGGCCTGGTGATGCACGCTTGTAATCCCAGCATTAGAGAGGTTGAGGTCAGAGAATTGCTATGAGTTGGAGGCCAGCCTATGAGCTACATAGTGAGTTCAAAGCCATCCTAAACTACATAGTGAGACCCTGTCTCCAAAAAAAAAAAAAAAAAGTATGTTCATTGCATATATTCTCCCAGTTTGTTGTCATTTGAAGAAGAGATTTTTTGTTCTAGCGAATCCAGCTTTTTGTTTGGTTGTTTGCTTCTTGCTTTTACAATTTTTCCCTTTTGTGTTTCTTTCTCCTTTTTTTTTTTTTTTTTCCTTTAACCAGTTCGGCTAGAGGCTAATCAGTTTCAATTATTTTGTTTTTGGAATCTTCCTTTCTTTGCATTGATTTTTTTCTTTTTTTCCATGAGTTTTCAGTTTTATTGCTTTCTGCTCCTATTTGTTAATTTCTACTTACTTTGAGTTTGATTTGCTCTTTATTTTCTTAAAGTGGAGGTTATGGCACTGTGTGTATATTCCCCTGGGATCAGAGAATATGCTTTGTATGCCTTTCATTCTGTTAAATTTATTAATGTTTGTTTTATAATTCTGTGGGTGTTCTCTGTTGAGGAATGATCCCTATGCACTGGGATGGGAATGGTGTTCTGTGGTTGCTGAGTACAATGTTCTGTAAATCAGCTCAGTGTGGTCAGCGGTGTTCTCCATATCTCTTGTATCCATAATGATTTTAAATGTAATTGTTCTATTAATTCACAAGAGAGTTTTGAAATCCTTCACCATTATTGTGAATTTTTCTTTTTGTTCAGTCAGGTTTTGATTCTTATATTATGAAGCCTTGTTTAAAGGTATAAATACCTTTTGAGTTGTATCTTTCAGTGATTTGGTGGTTTTAAGCTTATACAATGGTCTTCATTTCTGATACTTGTCCTGTAGTGTCTTTTGTATGATTTTTCTAAGTTCTCCAGCTTTCTCTTGATTTCCTATACTTTAACTATTAACCTATGTGTCCGTCTATCTAAGTTGTATTTCTTGTAAGTAGCTATGCCCTGCTTTTAAATCCAGTCTGAGGGCTGGGGATTTAGCTCAGTGGTTCTGGCACCAGCCTTGCAAGTGCAAGGGCCCGGGTTTGATCCCCGGTGACCACATACAACAATGCTGGGCATGGAGACTTACGCCCACCAGCAATCAGTACCAGATACTACAGTGCCGGGTGTGGTGGCTCACACTTATAATCCCAGCACTTGGGAGGCAGAGGCAGGAGGATTGCTGTGAGTTTGAGGCCAAGCTCAGGGCCAGCCAGAACTACAAAGCAAGACCCTATCTTTTTTAAAAAAGAAAAATCAATCCAGTCTGATAGTCTGTCCTTTAACTGGAATATTAGATCATTTACATTTGATGTTATACATAAGGTTGGGTTTAAGTCTATCATCTTACTGCTTGTTAAGTCTACATCTGACTGTTTCTATTTGGCTCACCTGTTTTTGTTGTTATAATTTTCCTGCTTTCTTTTGATTGAGTACCTTTTATCTCCTTAATTATGTTATTAGCTATAATTCTAATTTTAGTGCCTACTTGGTGGTATAAAGTAGGCATCTTTAACTTACTGCAGCATTTCTTCAAATAATATTTTACCACTTTACATACAATATAAAAGTTTTATAATATACTTTTATTTGTTCCATCTTATATGTTGCCTATATTCATTTTACTTTAAGATGTGTAAAATCCATCCAATATATTGTTACTACTTTACTTTAAATAGTCAACTTTCTTTTAAGAAAATTAAAAATGAGAAAATAGTATTTTTGACCCAAATGTTCACTGTTTCCAATATTGTTTACTCCCTTACATGGATCCAATGTTTGGTACCATTTTCTTTTTTTTTTTTTTTTTTTTTTTTGAGACAGGGTCTCGCTTTGTAGTTCAGGCTGGCCCTGAACTCAGCCTCAAACTCACATCATAGCAATCCTCCTGTCTCTGCCTCCCGAGTGCTGGGATTACAGGCGTGAGCCACCACGCCCGGCACTGTGATATGTGGTACTGGTTGCTGCTGGGCGTGAGTCTCCACACCCAGTATTGTATGTGGTCACGGGGGAACCAACCTGGGCCCTTGCGCTTGCAAGACAGGCACTGGAACCACTGAGCTAACTCCCCGGCTCCTCTTCTCTGCCTTTTAAGATTCTAAATTTTCTGGTCAGAAACTGTGGCTCAGCAGCACAGTGCCTGCCTGGCAAGTACAAGACCCTGAATTCAAGTCCCAGTACCAAAAAAGGAAAAGATTTCAAGTTTTCTTTTGTTTTGAGAGAAGGTCCCACTTTTGTAGTGCAGGCTGGCCGTGAGCTCGTTATGTAACCCAGGCAAACCTGGAACTCACAGCAATCCTCCTGCCTCTGCCTCCTGAGTACTGGGATTTCAGACGTGAGCCACCATGCCCAGCATTATGGTATCAGTTACCAGGGATCGAACTCGTGACCTTGTGTTTGTAAGGCATACGCCAGAACCACTGAGCTAAATCCCCGGCCGAGATTCCAAGTTTTTGTTCTTGTTTCAGAAAGTTAATTATGCTTATCGGTGTTCAATTTTTTTGTACTTCTCTTCAGTTTCTCTTACTGTCTCTTAATTCACTGGTTCCCCCTTCCTCCTCTTCCTCTTCTTTCTCCTTCATTTCTTCCTCCTCTTCCCCCTCCTCTTTCTTCCTCTGTACGTAGTCCTTTAAACCAATTTAGTGATTTCTTTCTATTTTAGATTTTGTGTTTTAAGCTTTTGAAATTCCGTTTCACTGTTCTTTGTCCTATTTCTGCCCCTGTGACATTTATATTTTTTAAATCCTTGAGCACATTTAGAACTGTTTTAGTCTTAGTCTACTAGTTCCATTCTTTCTTGTCATTTCTGATTCTGTTTCTATTAACCGATCATTTCCCTCCAACCTACCACTTTTCTTCTTCCTTGTATATCTAGTAATTTTTAACAGGATGTTGGACATAGTGTGTGTTACCTGTTTGGATTTTGTTGTCTTTCTTAAGAGTGTTGACGTTTGTGTGGGTAGGTAATTAAATTAATTGCAGATCATCATAGTCATTTTGAGGCATGTGTTAGCTCTTTGTGATGATTCTGGACTACCCTTTCCTCTAGGATTAATTTAGCCTTCCACTCTAGGGAACCTCTTGTATCTCTACTGAGTATCTGCTGTTCAAAAAGTCTCTCTGGCTGGTTGGAACTTGATGACTTCCAATCCTCAAATTCTAGGAGATGTTTGGCTCCAACCTTCTCTGTACTGCAGTTCTCACAGCCTGGTGGAGTTTTACCCTTGACGTGTACACTGCAGCTCTTCATTGCACACTTTCTATTGTTCTTCTGTGTATTTCTGTAGCTCTTTGACTCGACGTGTCCCTCCTTTTCACTATTCTGCTCTGAAAATCTCAGTGTTGCAGCTCCCAGACTTCTGGTTCTGTTGCCTCATCTAGGAAGGTCATCCTGTGTTCTGCTTGTCCCCCTTCCTCCTGCAGCTATCCGAAAACTGCTTCCTAGCACGCAGTCAAGTGATCTGAGGGCCTCTCAAGTTTGTTTCCCTTTACTCAAGGATGGAGTCCTGCCCTGCGAGTCCTTCAGTGTCTGTAAACTGTTGTTTCATAGTTTTGTCTGGTGTTTAATTATTTATGGCTAAAGCACAAGTCCAGTAGCAGAGCACCTGTCTTGAGCAGAAACAGAAGTCTGCAAGTTCTGTTAATTTGATGTTTGGTTTTAATTGTCGTTATAAATGGCTGGAAACCAAGCCTGATGGCACATACCTGTAATGCCAGTACTCTGGGGGAAGGAAAACGTGTGATAGGAAATCACATGTTCGAGTCCAGCTTAGGGAATTTAGCAACTTAGTGAGATCTTGTCTCAAAATTTTAAAAATAGGACTGGAGTGAATATGAAGGCCTTGGGTTCAGTCCCCAGTACCATGAAGAGAAAAAAAGGAAAAAAGGGGCTGGGAAAGATAACTCACAAAGATAAATAGATACCAACCAAAGACGTACATTAATGGCTATCTTTACAAGAACTGGATTCATAATTTTGAAACCTGCCTTGCAGATAGGAGAAGATACTTGTTGAAAGTCAACTAGTAAAGTTTCTTTTTTTCTGATTTTTTTGTTTTTCTTGCTAAGTAGTCCTAAGATACTACATTAACAAATAGTTTGAAACTTGAGTTGGTAAATGATAAGCTTGGTTTACTAAGGGAACTGGCCGTTTTTCTAAGTTAGTCATCATAACAGCCTCATGATACAAGTACAAGTTATACTAAATCTACAAATGAAAAAACTAAGATGCTCAGAAGATTAGTGATATATCTGCCAGCAGTACATGACAGCACTGGGATTTGAACACATGCAGTCTGGCCCACCCTGAATTTTCACACACTATAGAAATGATCCCTGAAAGTGTAGCCTTCACACACTGAATTTTCAGGCCACACTTCCTCTTGTATGATATGGAGCATTGAGACAACTTAATAGAGGCTTTTGTCTTTTCCTCTTCTTATATGTTGATGGGAACATTTCCAAATACCCATTTTTAGAATCTGTCACCCTACAGTGTGTTTTTTTTTTTAAAGAAATAGTTTTTTTTCTCACTATGTATTAAAGTATCACTTTACTTCAAAGGCATAGATTATGTGTTTATCTTTTCAAAAATATCTGTCAGACAGCAGATCACTGATATGACAACCATTTGCAATCAAAGAGCAGGTAGCTAATTTGGAACACTTATCTTTTGTTAAAGAAAATTGTAGGGCTCATCTTTAAGCTTAAAACTCTTAAATACTTTAGCTAATAGAAAAACCAACAAACCACCTTGTGGTTTGAAGTATTGGAGTTTCTTCTTATGCCTTAGTGACTCGTCTTCTAGGGGAGCCCCGTGTTTCTGAGGATTTCCCAAGGCTTGGCCCATTTCACACATTGTATTTTCAGCTCTGGAATTCAGTTGGGTTTTCCTTTACCTCCTGTGCTTCTCTCCTCTCATTATTTTGCTTTGCTTTGCTTTTCATACTGCAGATTGAGCCCAGAGTCCACACTGAATCACATCCCCAGCCCTCGTTTCATTTTTGTTTTTGTCTTGAGACAGTCTCACCGAATCATTCTGGCTGTCCTTGAACTTGCCATCCTCCTTTGTCAGTCCCCCAGAGTCTTGGGGTTAAAGAAGTGTACCATCATGCATATTCTTTAAATCCTAGAGATCAGGTCTCTTCTGCAGCCACTTTTCCTTTACCATTCTCCTCTCCACTGCAGTCACCTGCCTTCTCTGTGCTTAAACATGCAAGTTCACACTCAGCTCCGGCCCTTTGCACTGGCTGCTGCCACTGCAAGGAGCAAATGATTCTGCTTGCCGCCCAGCAGCTCCCTGTCCCAGCTCCGTGTCTCCCTGTTAACCTGTCTCAGGGATCCACCCTTTCTTTCTTGGACTCTTGAGTCTGTGCACCCTCTTTTCTCTGTGCCCACTCAGCTGTACTTGAAGATAATTGTCTTGCTATTTGCTCCCTGTCTTTCTCACTTCACTAAAACTTTTATAGCACTATTCCATGAGCCCATGACAAGCCTTTGCCAGCAGATTTTTCTGTTCATTCCCACGTTCCCTCAGCACCTGGAATAGCCCTGGGGTCAATCATGCACAACAGCCTCCAGGTGAACTGTTCCATGGGCCATGCTTGGCACTCCCTGCTCCTTGCTCCCCTGCCTGTTATCTCATAACTGGTTCCCCATAGTCTTCATCAGTCCAAATTCTACTTATCCTTAAGCAAAACCTCAGGGCACCACTTGGCTGGATTTATCTGTCTTGCACCCTCTGGCCTTCAGTATAGCCTCTCTTGCTTTACCTTTGTTATTTTATGTACCTCTCAGGTGAGGCTGGTTCCTGCTAACTTAACCAAATATTGTCCACCGAAGCCTGACCCAGGCTTTTTCCAAAATACACAGTCCCTCAGGAAATACTTGTTAAATTAGTACTTGAAAAAATAGAATTGGGGCCAGGGAGTTAGCTTAGTGGTTCCGGCACCTGTCTTGCAAGTGCAAGGACCCGGGTTGGATTCCCCGGTAACCACATACAATACTGGGTGTGGAGACTCACGCCCAGCAGCAACCAGTACCACATACCACAGTGCCGGGCGTGGTGGCTCAGGCCTGTAATCCCAGCACTCGGGAGGCAGAGGCAGGAGGATTGCAGTGATGTGAGTTTGAGGCTGAGCTCAGGGCCAGCCTGAACCACAAAGCGAGACCCTGTCTCAAAAAACTTTAAAAAAAAAAAACAAAAAACTAGAATTGGCTGCTGATTTGGGAAGCAGAATTCTTAATTAGAGCTTTGCATATTTGTTTGCCTGACCAGAATCCTTTCTCTCCCTGTCCCTGGGTAAGATGCCAGAGCCTGACACATTGTAGCACCCTCCCCCAGCTTCTGTGTGATGGTTGGAATTAATGAGATAATGTTACACGCACTTAGCAAAAGGTGCTGAATAAATACAGGTGACAGTATTGTTATTTATTATAATTATGTTCTTTGAGTCTTGGGTTGGATAATGAGCTACAGTAATACCTCAGAAAATGTTTTAGAAATTAACTGTTAGATGATTATAAAACACTCCAAGTTTGTCATGGAGCTAGTAGCAAAGCCTGTTGAATTAAAGGAGATCGGGAGGACAGGGGTTACAGGAATTTTGTGTGTTCCTCTTTTACATATGGGTGTGTTCTCTTGCCTCCCCAGACAACTCCCTAATTGAGCTCTGAGATCAGAGCCTTCTGACATGCAGCATAGGACCTAACAATACTTGTTGGGGGTTTAAATGGCATTGGAAATCATTAACGAGACAAAAAGCTATGATTTCCCCAGATTAGCATGCAGGTGGGGGTTTGGCTTGCAGAAATTCATTGTTTTGGTCTCCAGCCCAAACATGCTAGAGTCATTATATTGTCATGTGGTAATTAGCTGTTCCTTTAATACAAGTAATAAAAATTAAGCCTAAGAGGTACTTTAGCATGCTTTTTACATATCCCAAAACAATATTCAAATGCTGTAGGCATTTAAAGTCATTCAACTGCATACAGTAAAGTTGGAAGCTTAATGTATAGAGATATTTGAGTATTCAGTCTCTTCCTGTTCTGTGACCAGTTTTGCTACTTCGGCATCAACCTTTAATCATTTCAATTAAATATAGATGTCATAATTAGTAATTAGGAGATTGCCTGGATTTTCATTTGCAGTATAACATTCTGAAAATTTATCCATAGGCCTAGTTACTATGCACTTGATAATGTGTATGTAATTTTTATGTCACTGGATTCCTTACAGAATTGCAAAAAGGAAGCTATTTTTTCATCCAAGAAAACATAATGGACCTTGGCCTTTTAAAAGAATTGGGCTGGACATGTTGACAGGAATTTTAGGGGTGGAGCACAGAATAGTTCTTTAAAACTGTACTTGGTACTAGCAGTTGGGTGGGAAAGCCGGCATGATACAGTTCTCTGCAAGTGCAGTGGCATGTCTCTCCTCTCTTTCCTGACCTCTGAATCAAGTTCAGATAGTAGCTGTACATGGAGACAGCTGTGCTCATAAAGCTCATTTCCTTCAGGCCATTTACCTAGCACGAGGCTGTGAAGGTAGAGGAGGCACAGGAAGGTTTCCTGGGAAGATACGGAAATTCAGATCTGAAAACAACAACACTGGCAAAAAAAATAACTGCACTTAAACTGCTCTGACATTTCCATTTTTCCTATGTTATTACTCCTTAGAGTCACCTCCCAAAATTGCTTTTAAGTCTAATCTAACATAAATACCTTAATGCTGATTAAAATAATGACAAGCCATCAAGGAGATGATGATACAGTCAGAGACTATATGCAGGCGCAGAAGGGGCCAGTGAACAGGACTTTTGCATGAGGAACCATGTTGGCATTGAACCTGGCACTCAGCTCTGCTCACTCCAGCCAACACAGCCCAGTGCCACCTCATGTAAACTCTGTAGAGACGCTGGCATCACAGAGAGCTCCTGGCTCCTACTGGGTCTTAGATCTCACTTCCAGAAAGCAAGGGTGGTCTGAAAAATTAATGGCTCTGGCATCGGAAAATTAAGTGAGCTCTTGAATATATACCCTTGTTGATCCGCCGTGTATAGTGTTTAGCATTCCACAATAGGAGACTAAATCTCCACAGCCATCTCACAAGTGAGGCTGGCGCCCATGCCAGAAATATATTCAATAATCTTTCCAAGCCCTGCAGACTTGCATATCCTTTTGCTCTGACAGAGCCTGAGAATTCCTAGGAAGTGCTCCACTGGTGCCCAGCAGGTGGATTATAATTGCTTCCTGGGCAGCAGAAGAAAAAATGAAGATTGAACAGACACAGAAGAACATTTAATGTCTGTCTATCTTCTGAATGAATGGTAAAGCCAGAGGCCAACAGTGAGCCCCGTAAACTGCATGTCTGTGGTCTCCAACTTCAGATTAAAATCTGCTGTTAAGGAACTCTGATGGCAGATATCACATTCAGTTGGTCACAAGACTTCACAGAGCTGCCCCTGATGCTGTCCTGCTCTTTGTGTTATAATCAAGAGCTTAAGAGCTTAATGACCTGGCTGGCCAGGCTGGGCAGCTGCCCACCCATTACTGTTCTCAGCGTCCTTTGTCAGTAAAGAGGGGTAGCAATGAAAAGCGATCATGTCCTGAAATAGTTTGCATCTCTAAAGCTGAGGGTCTTTTTCCTGTCTCTGTCAGCTTTGTGGTGAAGAGTGGTCATTTGAAGCTAACTGATTTGGGTCCACGTGTCCCCCCCCACCCCCCGGTCCCCTGCATACTAGCCAAGAGGCCTTGGGCCAGTCCCTCCACTTTCCAAAGTTTTGGTTTCCTTTCTGTCCCCCATCCATTTTCCCAGTGCTATGAGACACAAATGAGAAGATGTTCACTACGCAAGTGTTCTGTGACCATTCATTGATGCTTCCAGAGTGTCCGGTGTTGCTTCCATCTGGAGACTGAGGACTTAAAGTTATATAGGCACCTGTCTAAGCACAGCTCTAGGCAGTCAAAAGATTTTTTTCCCAGGGGTCCTTCCTTGCTGCCCACAAAACTCATTAAAGCATTGCAACATGCCAGAGAGTTGGCAAATACCAGTGACTCCCAAGGCCACTCCTACCCAGTTCTCACATGTTGAGGATCCTGAGGTGGGTCTTTCTTTTGTCAAACAGCAAAAAAGCCCCTACCTGGCCAGCTGTCCCAGGGCTTTGTGGGACAAGGCAGTGCCCCAAGAGAGCCTGTAGGAGGTGGCTTTTCCAACACCCAGGAGGCTACTTCCAGCCTCTCCTCCCTGAAGGTCGAGTCCAGAGTGAACTGATGTGTGCCCTCCTGTTGTGCAGACCCAGTGCCAGCCCTGGATCTGGGGCAGCAACTGCAGCTCAAGGTGCAGCGCCTACATGACATCGAGACGGAAAACCAGAAACTTAGGGAAACTCTTGAAGAATATAACAAGGAATTTGCCGAAGTGAAAAATCAAGGTTGGTGGAAAGTGTGTTCCTTGCTTTCCTTTTTCCTTGTTCTGTTCTGTTTTTTTTTGTTGTTGTTGTTGTTGTTTGTGTGTGTGTTTTTTTCCTTATACCCGTGGTGGTACTGTTGGAGCTAGCTCTAGTTGTTACCCACGAAGCCAGGGTGGGGCAAGACTAAGAATCGTTAAAGAGAGATAATGATAATGCTTAGCTGTTTTGAAGCCAAACTTTTCCTCTCCACAATAACTACATTTGATTTTATTGCCCCCAGACGGGGCTGATCAGGATTCTTTGAAAATTCCTGCTATATCATCATGTGATAGGATCTGCCTTTTAAAAGACTGATGTGTTGCCTCCAGGCGACACCTGTCAGAGAGCCAGCTCATGATCAAAGGGTCACACACAGTAAGTCATTTAGTAATTGCTGCTGATCCATTAAGGCTCCAGACGAGACGCATCCTCACAGGTTATGCGCTTACTGCTCTTTCCTTGTCGGCCCTACCTATTCATTACATGTCTCATGAAAGAAAACAGCCTCTTGGAGTGGTTGCCAGCGTCAACAAGGCAGAGAGGGCAAAGGTGGCCTAGCTTCTCCTGTTAGGGAGGAACAAAGAAGTCTCTCCTTCACCTAAACCCAGGTGTGTTCCAAGTTCCAGAGCTCTTGGCTTCCTGTGTCAAGGAAAAATCACAGCCCCTTTGACCACACTGCCAGGTTCTTCAGCCAGCTCCCCATCATAGTCCAGCCTGTGGGGTTTTTTGTGGGGAATGGATGAAGAATAGGTTAGAAAAGGAGGGTGGTCACTTGGCTGGCCCTCTGTGTGGTCTTCTGTTTAATAGGCTTAAAGGGCTGATAAAACAGCGATGAGATACAGATTGTAGATGGTGCAAAGTCCTTTGGCTTTGAGAATGTCGGAGACAGGTCCAGAGGGGAATGCTGTGGAAGATCCAGAGAGAGACTGGGAGTGTGTGGGAAGGGTCGGCTGTGAAGGCAGCAGGTCCCAGGGCCCTTTTCTGAAGGGTCTCTGAGCATGTCCCCCTTCCTTTGGCATTGGAGTGCTAAAGTCCTCAAGGTAGCCGGGGCTGAGGAATACAGGAGACAGTAACTGGAAGAAGCCAAAGCCAGCCCAGACCCCAACTCTGTCTGGCTCTGTAGCGAGCATGGTGAGCTTGTGGGACCTGAAGGCACAGCTTTGTCCTGCTTGAAAGTGAGCATTGGGCTTACTGAGGTATGATCCTTTTGAAAGAAGGCGTTGGCTTTCCCAATAGGAATTCTTTTTTGTCAGCATGTCCCAGGACCAGGTGACAAGTAACCTATAAATGGGCACATGTGGTTTTCACAGAGATACTATGTAAAGGGAGTGTCCTTATATTTGTTCTTCAGACATCTAGTTTTGACAGGCCCACCCTTGATATTTACCAAGCTTGTCATTGTGTGTTGGAGGTTACAGCAGGGCTCACAGGACTGTGTGGGATTTTCCTTGGCCCTCACCCTCCCTGGCCAGTGCCTTCATTCCCAGCACTGACCAGGAACCTACCAAAGCGGGAGCTGTTTGTGCCCCAGAGACCTCTTGCATGTGCTTTATGTGACCCAGGAAAAACAAGGTCCTGGAGGCAGACAGACTTGGTTTGAGTCCTTGATGGCCACCACTTCACCATGTGGCTGTGGGTGAGTCATCTCACTCATTAGATGTCCTTTGTTTTGGGGGCAGTTCTCTGCTTCCCAGTGAGGTTGTTGTGGGATTGAGAATGATGTGTATAGCACTCAAGAAATTTTGGCTGTTTCTTTTGTGTATATGTGGCAAGGGGTGAAGGGGGGTCTTGCTATACAGGTCAGGCTGGCCTGAACTCATTGTATAGCACAGGCTCTCCTCAAACTCCCAGACATCTTCTTGACTCAGCCTCCCAAGTGGTGAGATGACAGGCACACGGTCCCCATACCTGGCTCAGCTGCTTCTTGAGCAGTGTTGCTTTGCCAGAAACTTTCTCTTTATCAATGACCAGTTTTCCCAACCTCCAGAAAAATGTCATTTTTTTTTTCTCTTCCTTTTTCTAGCATATCAGTCACAGTTTGGAAGGGCAGGGAGCATGCATTCCTTGTTTCCATCATTACAGCAGCAGTAAAGATGGTCGAGGAGTCAAAGTGGGGAAGGAGCTTCTGAGTCACCTGCACAAAACCCACTTGAGAGGAGCACATTGGGGCTCTGAGTGTGGCCAGTGCATGTCAGTGTGTCAGTGTCTTCTGCCACACCACCCCTTCCCGCATACGGCTAGGAACCTGTGTGGACACACAGAATGTCCTGGATGTGGATCTGGACAACAGAGGAGGGCTACAAGCTCCAAGACATATTGGCCCATAGCTTAGTACTGCCAGACAGTGAGCAGCCCCTAGCAGCAAAGACCTGATCAGGCACAGACCCCATGCTTCCTGAAAGGAGCCCAGGTGTGCCACGTGGAGGGGCCTCACTGGAAACATGCCAAGTCTGTGGTGTCAGGGTTTCAGTTCCTGCAATAACTCTGGTGCCAGGTGTGTCATGTGCATCCCAAAGATACTGGAGGTCCAGGCAGGATCCCATTCTCTAGGCCTGGACCACCATACAGCCTGGTTGGTAGAAGGTAAGGTCTCCCTTTAGAGAAGAGACTGACCCTCCTCGTCAAGTGGATCCCAGAGCACCCTTCTTAGAGGGGGAAGACAGAATTAATACCCACCACCCCTTCATGTGTTTAAGGAAAAAACAAGCCGGTCAGCCTTTGAGCAGGAAACACCTGCGCAGCACCTGATGGAGCACCCATGCCAGTGGGGCCCGTGGTGTGACCCTGGCCAAGTTTTGCCTCCTTGTTCCGTTTGGCCATAGCCCTTCCTGACCCATCTCTGCTGGGTACTGGGAGTGCAGAAAGCAGCCCAGCCTCCTTAGACATGGGGTCCATAAGCAGCGGGAGACAGTTCCTCAGTGCACCGCTCTCTTGGGGCTTGGGCCACCGTGCTCAAAGTTCAAGGAAGGATGTCTGTGAGAAGATATACAGTGGAGTGTCCTGCCAAAGGGGACCTGCAGATCAGAGACAGTTCCTGCTCTGTCCTTGCTTTCTCCTGGTTTGGGCCGTTGAAGTGCTGTGGGCTTACCTGCCTGCCTCGACTTCTATAGAATGTACATGATCATGACCTTTTTCTTTGTGAGGAAGTATTTAAACCACACAAACTAAAACTTTATTCATCTTCCCTCCATAGAGAACTAATTTAAGACTCATGAATAAGACAATATTATATTTTACCATTGATTTTTCCCCCCTTTTAAAAAATGTGCTAGAGAAACCCAAGCCCTCTTTCCCAGCAAAATCCATTGACCCCTCCTCAGCATGAATGTTGCAAGTTCAATGTATCATTTAGGGAATAAAAGGTCTCTGAAGGGACATAGAGTTATTGATTTTGTGTCAGCGTGGAAGAGCTCAAGTTTAAACCATGCAGCTCCTCCCAGCTTCTGAGAGCCTGATGCAGATGGCCACACAAGAACTGTGCTTCTTACTGTCAGGTTTTCTGTCTTTCTTCATGCAGAGGTTACGATAAAAGCACTTAAAGAGAAAATCCGAGAATATGAACAGACTCTGAAGAGCCAAGCCGAGACAATTGCTCTTGAGAAGGAACAAAAGTTGCAAAATGATTTTGCAGAGAAGGAGAGGTAAGCGTGGGTTCTGGTGTTCCCAGAGCAGTGTGACATTTTGCCTCTGAACTGGACAAGATAGTTTGAAAGTGTTCCTGTGAATCAGCCAGATTATACATAAAAATCTCCAGGGTTCTAGGTGAAATTTTGCTTGATCGTTAATTCATGAGTGAGGTCACTTTGAGTGCAGCGGACTAGTCTTTCTGTAGTGACAGATATGTCCAGCAGTCGGGGAGCACAGAGTCTGTTGAAGCCCTGCAGGTCCAGAGGTTAATGCAGGCGTGTGGAGTTAACAAGTTGGTACCTGATGACTGTGCTTTATGAGATGAGAGCAGACAGGTCCTCCAGACACATGTCCTCCACAGGGAAGACCTTGGCATACATTGAAGTTTGCCTTCTTCAGTGAATTCTGATATTTATTATCACACATACACAAATCTTAGTATTCTGTTTTATTTTGCCTCTTTTCATCACTTTATAGCCCTTCATATATCAAAAAATCTATCAAAACTGGGCATCCCTGGGCCAGGGATTTTAGCTCAATGGTTCTGGTGCCTGCCTTGCAAGTGTAAGAGCCAGGTTCAGTCCCTGGTAACCACATACAATGATAATGAGTGTGGAGACCCACACCCACCGGCAATCAGCACCACATACCACAGTGCCGGGCGTGGTGGCTCACGCCTGTAATCCCAGCACTCGGGAGGCAGAGGCAGGAGGATTACTATCAGTTTGAGGCTGAGCTCAGGGCCAATTTGAACTACAAAGCAAGACCCTGTCTCAAAAAAAAAAAAAAACAAAAACTGGGCATCCTTGATCTCAAAATCTAAAATATTCCAAAAAAAATTTGGAGTCTGGGAATTTAGTTCAGTGGTACAGCATGTATTTAGCTTATATAAGGCCAGGAACTTAGCATGTTCTATCCTGCATATACACACACAAATATTAAGTATATTTGGAATAGATTTAGATTTTTGGATTAAGAATGCTCAACCAGTAAACTCTGTGTGAAAATATCCCAAATCCTAATCAACTCCAAAATCTGAAAAACTTGAGATCCCTCCAGTGTTTCATATGAGGAGTACTGAGCCTGTGTTAATAACATGTCATCTCACTGATAAAATGTTTAAATTTCTAACAGCTTACTTTACCCAGAACCTTCTACAAAGGAGTTGCTTCCTTTTTTTTTTGAGACAGGATCTCACTTTGTAGTTCAGGCTGGTCCTGAACTCAGCAATCCTCCTGCCTCTGCCTCCCAAGTGCAGAGGAATTACAGGTGTCAGCCTCCACATCTGGCATTGTGGTGTATGGTACTGATTGCTGGTGGGTGTGAGTCACCATGCCCAGCATTATTGTATTTGGTTACCAGGGATTGAATCTTGCAAGGCAGGTGCCAGAACCACTGAACTAAATCCCTGGCCTATGAGTTGTTTTTTATCAGTTTGATGATTTTATGAAAGATTTCTTGTAAAACTGTGATGACTCTTGTGCTTGCCAATTCTAACTCTGTCAGTTTGGATTTTAAAAACTGGTTAATTTGGTTAGCCATCTTGGTTAATTTAAGATATTCAGTTTTATCCTTGCTTGAAGAAATTTGTGTGAACATTAACAGGAGGAACTAAATTTACAGTAGGGGGGTAAAAGGCCATGTTTGGGCAGGAGTAATATGGAGTTTTGTTGTGACTTCACATAACATTGCTTGGACTTCTGTAAGGTAAGGTGTATGGAGAGCTCAAGAATTGGGGCTGAGGGTGTAGCATATTCAGTGCCCTGGGAACAATCCCCAGCAGCACCATCACCAACACAATAAAGCAGTTCCAGCACCTCATAAGATTTCTTAGGAGTATTAGTGTGTTTTTTTAAAAAAATGTTTTAAAAAAGGAAATGCCAGGTCCCAATCCCGAAAGCCTACTTGGCATCAGAACCTCACCAGGCACTCAGTATGTTCTCACTGAGCACCCAGAATGGACCTGCACCATCTCATTTTACAGAAAGAAAAATAAGCCACAGGCTAGGTACCCGCTGAGCTTTTGCAACTAATACTTAAGACCAGGGCAGGACTGTGTGACTGCAGGTAGAGGCTGCACCCTGCCTGCACACTCCCAGGAAAACAGTGAGCAACAAATGGGCCCTAAAGTTGGTGGGAAAGTAGTGCTAAATAAATTTCCCTTAAGAAAGCACTTTATGTTGAAAGAGATTTTTCACTGTCTTTTTGACAACTAGTCTTGTTGACAACTAGAGAAAAATACAATAATCTAAATGTCCTACCAACAAGAAATGGTAAGTAAAAGGCATTCCCTGACTAGAATGTTATGCAGCCATGAAAACAATAGCTGTGTGGAATTCACAATAACCAGAGAAAAGTATCCAGCATAATATCAAGTTGAAAATGCATGAAGTACCACTACATGCAGTGATCTTCCCACAGCAAATTCATGCATCACAAAAGTGTGGAAATGAACTCATTAAAGGAATGAATACATAAAAAGATATGAAAGCTAGATGTAGAGGCACATGCCTTCAATCTCAGCTACTGTGAAGGCTGATGAGGTGAAAGGATTTCAAGTTAGAGGCCAGCCTTGGACGATTTAGCCAATTAGCAAGACTCTCAAAATAAGACGTACAGATAAAATGTTTAGTGCAAGGGCAAGTACCACAAAAAATAATTAAGTAAAACTTACTACTAGGGAGAGAGGATAAAGTTAGGTCTATGTTATTCTTGATCACAAAAAATGGAATTGGACATAAGATTTAAATATTAATAATTAGAGGTGAGAATGTAGCCCAGTGGTAGCACTTGCCAAGCATGTGCAAAGCCCTGAGTTCAGTCTCCATCAATGCAAAATATTAACAGTAAAGATAATTAAATCATATATATAGAAAAACATGGGTTTGTATTTTATTTTTAATAATTTTTTAAAATTATCCTTCAGTTAATCCTTTTTTAAGTTGATTTCATTGGTATATTTTATATATACATTATATATATGTGTCACATTGTGCATGACACATCTTAATTCTGATTTTTTTCTCATTCCCCTACCCTCCCTACAACCCCCACCACTATGCCCAAAATCATGGTATGTGGTGCCAAGGATCGAACTCCAAACCTTGTGCTTTCCAGGCAAATGCTGGAACCACTGACCTAAATCCCAGACCCTGTTTTTAATAATTTTGAAGTAGAGAAGTGTAAGCATACAAGAAAAGTGATATAAATAAGACTAAAAAATGGATTTTTTTTTAAAGAAATAAAAATAAGGTTGTAAAACATCAACGAAATGGAAGGGATATTTGCACCACATAAAGACAAAGAACTAATTTCCTGTATATGCAAAGAGCTCTTAAAAATTGGTAAGAAAAAATACAACTACCAAAAGTAGGGTAAGGCAGTAAGCAAAAATTTCCTACAAAGAGGACAGCTCAGCTTAACTGAACAGCAAAATATTAAGTTTGATTTTATCGATACTGGCAGGGTATACCAAACATTCTTAACATACTGTTGGCAGAGTTTAAATTGGTGAGGCTTTCTTGTTGAGAAGTTACTCAGGATCTATTTAAAAAAGGAATTGCAGAGAGCCTTTAACCATTGTAATTCCTCCTTTAGGATTTTATTCAGTAGATTTACTCTCAAAATTATGCCACAATATCTCCATAATGATCATTGAGGAAATGTTTAACAGAAAGAAACTGTAAACAATTTTAAGTGTCCACAAAGGTTTCATTAACTTAGTTTTTTAATAAGAGAGAGATAATTACATATGCCGGAGTAGCATATTTCCAAAATGTGGTAAGAAGTGAAAAACTCCAAAATGGTGTGTATTGTGATCCCTTTTGTATCAGAAGAAAGTGGGTACGTTGTAACATATTACTTACTATATTGTAGTATGTTAGATGCTAGTTTACATTTCACTCTGGTATGTTACATGTTTGTTTTTATTACTGCTGCATATTACATATTAGTTTATATTTCCTATGGTATGTTATATATTAATTTACATTAGACTAGTATGTTACATACTTGTTTATATTACTTATTATATTGCATTTCTGTACATACAGAAATATTTTAGAAAGATTCAAAAGAACTGAGAGTAGAGATTAAACCAAGGAGCGTTCCAAGTGCTTATAAATTTTGATTTTTTAAAACTGAGCATCCGTTAGTTGTATATTTGAAATACATGAAGACACTAACATTGCTTTTTCCGTGGGTGATAGAAATTAGAGTGACTTTTTAACTGTATAATTTCTCCTTTCTATATTTAAGAATTATTATGTTGAGAGCATATGTTATATTCATGTGATGTAAAAATAATAAACTTATTTTTGGAGATTTTCTGCAGATTAAGAGAAAGTTATGCTATTTATTGACCAGGGAATTCATTTGGAGATCATGGGAAATATAAATATGTGGAATGCAGTTGGAGACACCCAGACTCTCCCCCTTCAGTACTGCGCTTGCATTTGCATTCCATTATAACAGAGCTGGGACAGCTGTCACATCTCTTTAGTACATCCTTTATTCCAACAAATTCCCTCTTTGTGTCAGCAGAATGTAAATGTATCATTCTTCTCAGGCTAACTTCAGAAAACAATGAGTGCGTGATGATGGTATTTTTTTCCTTTTAATATCTGG
This sequence comes from Petromus typicus, assembly GCA_004026965.1. NCBI lineage: Eukaryota > Metazoa > Chordata > Mammalia > Rodentia > Petromuridae > Petromus > Petromus typicus. Next base: position 39,091 of record PVIR01011285.1, read on the forward strand.
CATCTCAAGAACAAGTGACATTTAAGATAACCTTCCGCACCAATTACCTCATGTCAAGACCTACAGGATGCACACTTTAGGTTACATAACGTGAGGTTACAGTGTTGGGGTGCAGCAGACTATCAGCAGGCCCGAGGGCGTTGGGAGCATAGCTGATTTTGCGCCTACTGCCAGCTGTGCCTCCCGGAGAAGGAGATGGGCAAAGCTCTGAAGCACCTAGTGCATTTCCTTTGGTAAACAGTAACCAATCTGGCTTCTTGTTCTTTCTTTTCAGAAAGCTACAGGAAACACAGATGTCAACCACCTCAAAGCTGGAAGAGGCCGAGCATAAACTTCAGACTCTGCAAACAGGTTTGACACTCTTCGTTGTAGGCGAGTTGATGCAGGGAAGGCTGCAGTGGATACTCGTGGCCAGTTTACTGGCCTGGCCAGGTGCCCTTTGCTACCTGTTTCAGAGCCAAGGGAGCCCATGCTGCAGAATTCCTTCTCCAGCCCTCCTGGCTGCTGCACTTGATTCCATTAGTCATGGCATTGAGTTGTTAATGTGGAGGTGGGAGGATCTGCATGCCATTTTGATCCCTTCCACAGCCATCCTCTCTTCCTGCTCTTTTTTCCAACAAACACATCTAAATCACCAAACTGTCAAGGACTGACATTTCATTTGGAACAATAATAGGAGATGGAAGAAAAAAAATCTTATTTCTACTCTGAGTGAAGTTAAGGAGAACAATAATAGCAGAACCTTTAAAATTTAAAAGTTAACCAAAAAAGGTTATGCTAAAGTTTTTTTTAAACTTTTTTCTTTTCCTTCTCTTTTTCTCCCTTGAAAGGGAAGCAGCATTATATCTTTAAACAAGGAAAATAATTAGAAAATGTCATAATCGAAGTTAAAACACAAAATGACAGCTGGGGATTTAGCTCAAGTGGTACTGCGCCTATCTTGAAGGAGAACAGGCCAAGTTCGATCCCTGGTAACACCACAAAAAAACTGACAGAGGAGGAGAGAATCATCACAAATTTAGCAGATGAATATGTCCAGAAATTAAGGACCAGACTAGGGGTGTAGCTCTTTGATGGTGTGCTTGCCTAACATGTACAAAGCTCTGGGTTCTATCCCCAGGAGTAGGAAAAAAATCTGAAAATAAAAAGTCCAGTAGAGTAATGGGCAAAGGACAGAAGAAATTAGAAATGGCAAAAATAAATAAGAAAAAAATGCTACCAATTAAATCAATGGAAGGTAGTTTTACCTCCCAGACAATCAGATTTTATGTATGTATGAACGAAGTACTACCTCCCAGAGTGCTGGAATTACAAGTACGCACCAACCCACCAAGCTCTGGATTTTCTTTTTAACTTAGAATACCCATTGTTGGTAACAGTAAAGGAAAATGGTCCTCACTTTTGATGCTCATGGGAGTGCATATTGCCTGCTGGGAAACCAATTTCATGGGAAATTTGAATACTCACTCAGAGCTTTAGCCAACAGCAGCACTTCTAGTTATCCTGAAAGGAGAGCTCATTTTTACTGGTATTGTTTGTGTCCTCACATGGAGAGGTTTCCATGCCCTACACCAATGGAGAAGAGCAAGTCTCTAAAAATATTCCTGACATCCCATTTATTGGGGGCAGTAAGTACACAGTTGTGCAGAGGACATGTGTTCTGAGCACAGACCATTGTGGCATTTTGTAATGCTGCAGACATCAGATGCACTCACATACTTCAGTGACAAGGCAGCCCAGTTACTTATCATGACCTCTTTATACCCTAAGAGATACCATAAACACAAGATGGATGAGCCTGTGTCTGGTGTGACCCAGCACACTCCTTCCCAATATTTTTTTTTTTGCATAAGGAAGAGTATAATTGGTGGGCATCAGTTCACACACCTGTAACCCCAGTACTCTGGAAGGCTGAGACAGAAGGGTTGAAAGTTCAAGCCCAGCCTAAAACCTTAGCAACTTAGTAAAACCTTTTCTCAAAAAAATTAAAAAGAGGCTAGGGATCTAGCTCAGTGCACAGGCTGTGGATTCAACCCCAGTATCACCACCACCACCCCCTAAAAAATCTAGTACATTCTAAAATAATGATTAAAGAGTATAATATAGTAAATATGTAAACCAGTAATATAGTCATACATTACCTGTTCAAGTATCATGTACTATGCATGATTATTGTACATGCTGTACGATTGTGCTGCTGGCAGTGCAAGGGCTTGTTATACCAGCATCCCCAAGCATAAGAGTAGTGCATGGTGCTGTGATGTGAGAATGATTAGGACAGCTCTGGTGAATGTGCACTGGCCACCTCCATTCTCATCTTACAAGCCACCTTCGTGTATGTGGTCTGCCACTGACAGGAGCACTGCTATGTGGGGCATTATTGTATGTGCATTTATATATGGAAATATTTTTAAATGATAAAATGTCGAAAAACAGGAAAGCTATGCAGTAAACTATGAACAGTAGTTCTCTTAGGAGGCAGTCAGGGTGAAGTGAGAAAGAGGAGAAGGGCTCACTGTTCCACTGTTTTCCCATTGGGGGTTCTCTCTCTCTCTCTCTCTCTCTCTCTCTCTCTCTCTTTCTCTCTGTTGTGGGGATTTTTTAATTTTTATTTTTTTGTTAATTTAGTTTTCTTGCAGTACTGGGGATTGAACAAAGGTCCTTCATGGTGGCTACATCCTAGCCCTTCCTTTATTTTGTGATAGGATCTTGATAAATTGCATGAGCTGTGCTCTTACCTCCCAGAGTTCTGGGATTACAGGCATGTACTCCTACACTTGGCATTTTTGCCTGTTTTGAAATGGGAACATACTACTTTTATACTTTTACTTTTTAAATGTAATTGAAACAATTAGTGTCTTACATCATAGTTTTCTATCCTTGCCTTTTAGCCCTGGAAAAAACTCGAACAGAATTATTTGACCTGAAAACCAAATATGATGAAGAAACTACTGCAAAGTAAGTCCCTGCTTGGTTGTACTCAGATTCCCTCTGCTTCTGCTGATCCATGAGAGTTTGGCCTGGCAGGGTTAGAAGTTGCTTGGCTAGTGTGGCACTATGATGACTTGGTGTCATTCCATGGAATCAGTCACATAAGATCCATCCCTCCAGTGTGACAGTCACCAAGCCCTGGTCCATACTGACCAGTCCTGCTGAGTAGAACTTCTTTCCTTCATTATTGTGATACCTGCTCAATGGCTCACTTTCTTCTGTAGGAAGTTTGGAAAAGAGCTTAAGAACAGATACAACACCTGGGCCATTTCTTTGTGGAGCTTGATCTAGGCAAACCACTCACCTTTTATGTGGGCCTTTTCTCTTCCCTCAGGGCCCCTAAAAAAAGTTAAGTACATTTCCATGCAGGTAGATTGATTCTTGTGATGCCTAACAGGTGAGCCTGTTCGGGAACAATTTATGAGTTGGTGACCACCAAGGCTTGCTTCCTGTCTGGCTCCTGTCAGGGGAAGTCAGCCTGACTCACTATGAATACACTTAGTGCCACAAACCATAAGGAAGATATAACATTGCCATAAGTCACGAGATGATGAAGTGACAGACCACTCTTGGCAATGCCTCCTTTGCTAACAACCAGGCAAGTAGTTCCAGACTAGTGTTTGAATTGCTGTTCCTGTACTGGAAGGAAATCTGTGTGCCCCCCAACAGTGGTGTTCTCGGTGCCTAGTGGGCATGGTGGAGGTACTTATGATTAGTCCTTCTACTCCCTACTTAGGGCTCCTCCACGGGCAGGGGTGCTGGTGCTCAGCATCCCCAAATCCCAGCCCACTTGGACTTCAAAGGTGTTGCCATCCACTGCCTGGCTGGTTCTTTAATCCAGGCCATTCAGTAGCCACAGGCCTTGAGATGCCAGCCACACTGTATGATGATCAGAATCCACTTGGCCCACAAACAAAGCTTCTACATGGAGATGAAAGCATTCTGGTCAGTCCTTGTGCCTCTGGTTGATTTCTTGGATGATCTACGCCCGATGGGGGCCACCAAATCATCCACCCTCCTTTCTGTGGGTGTTAAAATAGGACTTTCTGTGTGTAAAACGAGCTAGCTTTAAGGTAGGCTAGGGGTTAAAATTTTGTTTTAAAATTCTGTGGCTCTAGAATTAACTCTTTGTGTTCTGGAACAGTGCTATCTGAGAACACAGCCCCTACTGGCTGATGGGAGGACACCCGTGCCACTACTCCTCTTACCCCCAAGCTGTAACCACAGCAGAAACCACACCAACTGCCACGATGAAACTCGGTCACCTTGACATGCCTGAAAGTTCCTGTCCCCCTTCTTTTGCCACCATTTCATTTTTTTTCCAATTATTTCTGTTTGGACTTTATTCTACCTGTAGCATTTCTTTTCTAAAATAATTTGATCAGTAGGTGATTTATTAATATTTTTATCAGTTCTCTCTTCTCTATATCATTTTACTGGCTGACACATTTCTCTATGGCAATGTATTTGGTCATACTGCTAGTTTTTGTTTTTTCTATTAAGCCATACATCTTTCTAAAAGGCATCAATACAACTTAGGTATCTATAATTTTGTGTCTCCATAACTGGCCAGTTTGCTTTATTATGCATTTTAAAAAACACTTTCATGGGCCGGGGAGTTAGCTCAGTGGTTCTGGCACCTGTCTTACAAGCGCAACGACCTGGGTTTGATCCCCGGTTAACCACATAACAATACTGGGCCTGGAGACTCACGCCCATCAGTAACCAGTACCACATACCACATACAACAGTGCCAGGCGTGGTGGCTCACGCCTGTGATCCCAGCACTCGGGAGGCAGAGGCAGGAGGATTGCTGTGATGTGAGTTTGAGGCTGAGCTCAGGACCAGCCTGAACCACAAAGCGAGACCGTGTCTCAAAAAAACAAAACAAAACAAAAAAACCTAAAAAACACTTTCATGATAGTAAGTGTTGGCAAAGATGCAGAGGAAAAGAAACTCTCATACCTATGGATAAGAATATAAATTAGTACAGATATTATATAAAACACTAGGAAGCATCTTCATAAAACAAGACATAAAACAAGTCCACTAATGTGGACTCAGTGAGCAGAGGTTCTGGCCCATTCCCCTCCTACTGGCATATGTTAAGATTAAAAGGACTTTTCCCCAAAACCCAAACAGATGAAAATTAACTCATTGCTTACTCGGTTTCATAATCCTACAGTTAATGAAAACTAGCATCCAGAAATAAGGGAGAGGGATTATTCTGTCCTGTAAAGATGCCTTGTGTGGGGATGGAATCTTTTGTCCCTGGACAGGGGCTGTGGTGAATAGATCACATGGACTAAGAGACCAACTTGGGAAAGTGGCAGGCAAGGCTCAGAGCTGGTAGGCATCCCCAGGGGCTATTCTCCACCCCTCCCTGACTTAGCTCAGCAGGAAAGCCAGTGCACCTCTGTGTGACCACTTCTGGGATCCAGGGGACAGGGCACGGCTCTGTTAGCTAGGTACCTGGCAAGGCCTCTGCAGGAAACAGATAGCATTCCCAGGAGAACACAAAAAAGGGCCCGTGTCCAGAGGTGCAGGAGGGAGGAAGGACTTGGAACTGGAAGATGAGCTATGGTGAGGTTGCAGGAGGCTTATGGAAGAGCCAGGCCAGGCTGTTCTTCAGGAGGACCTGCCCAGGGTTCTGAAGGACTTGCCTACCGGGGAAGGCAGGTGTGACTGGACTAGGCTTTGGCTGAAACCCAGCTGGCATCTCCCTGATCAGGAAGAGTCTGGATGCTAATAAGACTAACTGAATACTCCTTCCCAGCATATGTCCATAATCCGCAGAAAGTGTAGAGAATGCCCTGATGTGGGGCTGGGTAGCTCTAGAAGCAGGGGGTCTCAGTATTAGTGATCCAAACAAGCACCCTTGCTCATGGCTGTCCTCTGACTTTCTGGGAAAGGGTTGTCACTGAACTACTTACCTCAGGTCCAGCCCATCTATGTTTAATTAGACCAGACATGACTGTTCAGAACTGGTCTTAAAACATTTCAGGACATTGTCTTTTTCTCCCTGACAAAAGGGAGTCTACTCTTTGGTGACCAAGAATATAGGGAGGGAATTGAGGGGTTGGGGGCAGGGTGGAAGATGAGCTTTGGAGATGGTGCATCACCCAGTCCTGTTGTGCTATTGGCCAGGCCATGACTCCCTAGCTCACCTGTACAATGGGCATAATTCCAGCAGCTGTTGGATGGTCAGGAAGAGGCCTGAGCACATTGTGAACAGCACCAACCCTGTGCGCAGGGCCCGGGTGGTATCATTGTCCTATTAGGAACACTGCCTGTCTATCTTGTCCCCCATTTCAGGAAGAAGTGTACAGGTCAATAGCACCCAGGCTGGCTGAGACCCCTTGATGGAGCGTAGTCGTCACCATGCATCAGCTGGGAGAGCATGGCTGGCTAGGACGGGGATGGTGGCAGTAAAGTTTTCCATGTGTAGGCTTGAAGCAAAATGTAATTAGCCTTTATACGCAGAACAAGGCCCCATTGATGAACACAGCTGGTCTTTGTTTTGTCCTGTCATTGAGAGTGGGAGGTAAAAGTGTTCCTCTTCATGTTTATTAATGCAGGATTCCTTAGACAAATGGCAAGCACAGTTTCATATTTGTTGGAACATGGGGGGGGCTTGCCAAAACAGTTGTTGTGTAAGTGGATTGCAGGGTTGCAGATTAGAACTGTTTCTGGGTTAAATAAATGAATTATTTCTGCTTGGATGTTTTTTCCTTTTTTAGTGAAAATATACCTCCTCCTTAGATGGTCACCCTGTGTCCATCTTTCCCCCCTCTCTCAGTGCTCTAAAGAACTGGAGCTTGGGCAGGCCAACAGATCCTATAGGTCTGGGTTTTGACACTAACACAGTTCCTGGGTAGCCTGGAGGTGGCCAGGGGAAGAGTCTTCCTTCGGTAGGCAGCGGCTACCCCAGAAGAGACCTGGACAGCTCCCAGCACCCATGTCCTTGTGCACGTATTACACAGCCATTTCTTGCCTGGGGTTTAAATTGCTGCTATGAACATCAACAGGAGAGCTGCCCTGCTGGTTGAGAGATGAGGGCTCAGCACAAGTGCAGGAATTCCTTTTTGTCTTTTTCTTCCTTCAGTCCTATGGATTAAACCCAGAGCCTTTGAACTGAGCTATTTTCTCATTCCTTTTTTTATTTTATATTTTGAGACAGCATCACTAAATTCCCCCAACTAAACCGGAAGTTTCTGTCCTCCTGGCTCAGCCTCAACTGTCAAAGTGCTGGGATTACAGGCATCAGCCCAGCTAAGGATTCTCATTTTTGTTGCAGTCCATGGCCACCTCTTTGCTCTGTCCCCTGATCTAGGGTGGACAGGAAACTTCAGATGAACATTTGCAGCCAGCCTCTAACATTCCTCCAAACTCGTGGGCTGTAGCTCTGAGCCTCGATGAAAGAAAATATTGAACTGCACTGAAATACTACATTTTTTATAACTCATGTTAGACTTAAGAGAGTTTGCCCCTCCCAAGCCTTTCCTGCCAGTAAACTTGGTGTTTCTTTCAGGTTCCCCATGTTATATTCCTCACCTCTCTGCTTTTTTCAAAGAACAGCACTGCATATGTACATACTTCATAGCACATTACAAAAGAGACATTTGTAAGGAACCTTACTTGGGTCAGCTTTAGAGTATTTGCTCTGATTCGTGTGTGAGACCAGTGTTTATCGCCCACTGCCAGGGGCCCTGGGCAGGAGAAGACTTCCCCTCAGTTAGCTCAGCTGGGGGCTTTACTGGAAACATTTCAGGGAGCTAGTAGTCTGCATCACAAGGATAGGGCTGCCATTTCCCCCAGAGGATGAAAGAGAGGACTTGTTGAATAAGCCATTAGCTCAGATCATACATGGGAACTGTGGCCAGCATGCTTGTGAGCACAGTTTTCATGGGTACCCCCATGCAGATGGCTCTGAACCATCTCACGGCCCATGTCAGCAGTCGGCTCTCTGCAGAACCTGGGTCAAGGGAACCCAGTTGACTGAGCCAGAGAATCACTATATTCATCATCATATTAGACAACTATCACTCTCCCTGGTAGAGTTGGAAAAGTGTCCTGAAGCATAGTATTTCTCCTGTACCTTTAACAATGTGACATTTTCTATTTCCTGTCTTTTTGATGAGTCATCAGTTTCCTGTAAGGACTCCTGTAATTATCCTGCTTGGATTAATTTCCCTAAAAATAGAGAAGTAACTACTATTACAGTTTTAAGAGTTGGACTCCACAAAAGAACCTACTGTCCCCAAAACCATAGAGAGCGCTAAATCAGACAGGGAGGGGGTAGCTGGCAGCTTTCTTATCTCCAGGAGTCTGTGGACTTAGTAGAATTTCTGGCATTTCCATCCCTGTCCAAGAATTACTCTTCACACTGGGTGCACCCTGAAAGGCTTTCCTTGGCTTTTGCACCTCCAGCAGCTATTCTGTCCTCTGGGTTGGAGCACCTTAATCTGCAGAGAGAGGACAGTGGCTTTGTGTGTCTGAACTC